>QLTV01002266.1:36090-46318 GCA_003457575.1 Thermophis baileyi
GAAGCAGGACCCGACGAGGTGCTCCCAGGATGGACCCTGATGAAACACGCCCAGGAGGCCCACTGCTAAACGGCCTCGGCCGTCTCCCTCCCAGACAGCCGGATGATTACAAACAGAGGCCATCTGTGAGTTGTTCCATTACAGTTTCAAAAGTTTTTCACTCTCTCAGAGGCAGGAACAGTGTGTGTGCCTGGAACAAACAGTCCCGTTTCAGGTTTCAACACACACACAGCTGTCAGATCAGACCAGCAATTCACCCAAGGCCACATAGATAACAAGGAAAGGAACACACATCAGAATTAAAACCGTCTCTGGAACAAAAGCTTGCCTGGGCAGTTCCCCAGAAAGAAGGCAAAATTCAATCTGAGGTTTGGAGCACCAAAACAGGTCAGTTAGCCAGTCCAACCATTGGTCTCTTCATAGATCTTCATAGATCTGTATATGATGTCTTTTTTATGCTGTCCTCATCCCAGCTTGATTTTCTTTATGCCAAAGCCTCTTCAGGATAATAGGAGGTGTTTTCCTGCCTGCCCTTTCCTTCAGATAGTTGCCAGGAATGTTTGCAGTGTTTGTAATGAAGAGAGGAGGAAGCCTCCCAGGGCCTCCCAGGGCTTTGGTCAGGTCAGCTTCAGGGTTGACAGTATTTGTTTACTTCTATCACATAAAACAATAAATTGACACCAGATTTTGAAGATATTTGGTGAGCATTCCTTGTGGGCTCACAAGAATCTTAAAACTGTAGATTGCACACATATGTGCTAAATTCTGCAAATTGGTTGAATGAAAGCCAGTTAATGTCCATGAGTGCTTCCATTACAATGCTCTTTAATCCAAATATTACATCTCTGACATATGCCTGAACATTCAATAGTATGTACTATGTGATAGGTCATAAGTACATGAAAATGTAAGTAGTATCCTGCTGGAATAGATTGTCTGTTCTGACAGTGGTCAGCTAACTGCTTAAAAATGTCCACTGATGAATTGCAAAACTGAATTAAACATTTTGGAAAACATTACTTCTTTTTTTCTGTCCTGATTCTTTGAGAGCTTTATTTCATTGGATAATCTCTGGCTTTATATTTTAGGAATTATAAAATAGCATCTCTTTGCCACTTCTCTCACACATAATTTTGTACACTTCGAATAATCTTTTATCTCTATTATCTAGTTTATAGACCAAAAAGCCCCCAATGCAACAATCTCTCCTTAACAAAAAGGTTAAAAGAAAATCCTTAGTCTTAGTTGCCCTTCTCTGGCTTTACTGCATCCTTTTTCATGTGTGGTGATCAGAACTGCACACAATATTCCAGATGTAGTCACACCATTAATTTACTTAAGGGCATTATGATACTGACATCTCTATTTTCAATAATATTTCCTATTATTCATAACATCCTGTTGACAGTTTTTATGGCAGATACATACTGTGTTGACACCTTCATTGGACTGTTTACCATTATGCCAAGATCTCTTTCCTCAACACTATATCTTTTCCCATTACTTGGTATGAGTAGTTAGAATTTCTGGCACCAATATATATCACTTTACACTTGCTATATTAAAAAAAATCAGCTAATTTCAAACATATTTAAAGATAACATAAAAAAAACTTAGCTTATAAACAATGAACTGCTCTATATAAATCTTAAATACAGAAAGACATAAAAGTGACACCCAGACAATACATTTAGTATTATTTGTTTTTACATATTCTGGTTGCTTCTCTATATGTAAAATGTTCTTGCCATGTACCACAGTACTCAACTTAGTACAGAATAAATGTAAATTGTATAAATCATATTGTGTAACAGAAAGTATAAGAATTAGGTTGTTACAAGTAATGAACATAGGATTCAATAACCTAAAGAGGCTCAAATTGGTTGAGGAAATGCATTAGCAATTGCTGATTCCGGCAAGTTCCAGTAAAGAATCAATTGGGCCTAAAATTATATATGCTGATTTACATTATGCTTTCATAGGGAATGCTTTTAGAGCCCTATGTGAACTTGTTCTGAACATTTTGATTGTATCATAAACATCAAATAAAATACACTGATTTACCTCATTTCATTTAGGGAAATATAGGCTTGCATCGATGCAGTTAGACAGCACTTTAATTGCCACTAATAATGAAGAACCAAAATTAAAACAGATGGAACATAGAAGGTATCGGAAGTAAATGTGGAAATGCAACACAAATGAAGAAAGTTAGCAGATCATTAGAGGTTTTAAATGCCTCCTACATCTAACTTCACTGAACTGTTAGATTTCATTGGCCTCCAAGTTAATGTGAAATTGCTTCCAATATCTTGGAACTAATTACACATTCCATGATCAATTAGCCTATAGTACAATCACTTGTTGATTGCACTATAGATACACTATACATACTGTACATATACACTTGAAAGACTAGTATAGCCAAATAGGGTGGAATTTCTTTTATGCATCTATGTACTTTGAGTGTAACTGAGAAGTCTTTTATAGCCCCCCCAATTTTAAGTTTGTAGTTCTGTTATAGGTAATATCAAGAATGGCATTTTATATTTCCACACCTGGAATATTATGTAATATAATATATATTTATATTTATAATATTTTATATTTTATAAAGTAATATTTATAATATAATTATATAAAAAATAATATATACAACCAGTATATTTCCACACCTGGAATATTGCATCCAGTTTTGGTCATCATATTACAAAAAAAAAATGTTGGAAAAAGTGCAAAGAAGAGCAACTAAGATGATTAAAGGCCTGGAGACTAAAACATGAAGAATGTTTTCAGGAACTGAATATGGCTAGTCTAGAAAAAAGAAGGTCTAGGGGTGATATGATAGCAGAATTCCAATATTTGACGGGTTGCTATAAAGAAGAGGGGTTCAATTTATTTTCCAAAGCACCAGAAGGCAAAACAAGAAACTAATCAAAGAGAGAAGCAACCTGGAATTAAGGAGAAACTTCCTAACAGTGAGAACAATTAACCAGTCCTGGTTCATAAGGGGAAGTCAACTATCTGCCATCCTTGTTGAAGGTAAAGATAGAATTGAATAATGTGGGACAAAGACTACAGAAGTTACTGATATACATTTTTTTAGAATTAAAAAAAAATCTTTTTTGCCCTAAGTTTTTTCTGGATAAGATCAAAAGCTTTTTATCACAACAAACCTTTGCTTATAATTGGTTTTATGGTCTTGGGTTATTTGGTTCTGCTCTCTCATTTGTACTCTGGTTGGTTTTATTTAATTACTTTAGAGAAGCTCAGTCTGGCATCAGGTCTATCATCTGCCCCCCCATCCCCAAATTCTTTGAAATAAAGTGAACTTAGCTGCTCCATGAAAAGAAAACTTTGCCCTATAAACCTATTGGCAATCAATTCAGCAACTGTATAATTGAAAGTATGTTATTCAACTCTCTGATGGAAATTGAGCCCCTGCATTTTAAACCAGTTAAAACTTCCATCATCGTTTCAAATATTGCAGTAATCTAAACACAATATGATGATAGTTTAAGTCAGGAGTCTCAAACTGATGGCCCGCGGGATGGATGCATCATGCACAGGCCACATCCACCCCGACTCCGCAAAGGCAAAAAAAGTCATGATACAACATGAGACGTCACGTGACGCGATAGTGTTTGACATCTGTGGTCTAAGTTATAATTTAAATGATTTCCTGGTCTAAGAAGGCCTACACCTGGTGATCCGGTCAAGGATGGATCATTGGTCCAATGTGACAAACCCCAACTTAATCATGGCCTGTACCTGATGGTTAGAGAATAGCTATGAATCCAGGAGAATGCCCAAGTGATGAAGGAGGAAAATTCCTTCCTGATGGATTTGAGCTACGATGAAATCAGATTCATCAGCAACAAATAGCAATCAACCTAGTTTTCATTTGTTCATTAGCTAATTTTGTAAACATGTTTATCCTTATGTTCTGATTTTAAAAAATACTTGCGGCTTTTTCAACAACTTCTTGCTCCCAGTTGCTAGGTTACTCTTTTCAAAGTCTCCATGAAATACAGCATATTAATAGTTGTTTAATCCTTACAGAATTTAATAGTGAATTTCATAGAATTTTATAGAAAATGTTCTGTTTTAACTGCCAGAATAATGTGATTGGTATTTAATGTTTCTTAAGTACTGGAATTAAGTGGATACTTATAGAATTTGGAAAAGCTATAGGAAGTTCTGAATTATGAACTTTGGAATAGGTTCTCTAGCTTAAAAGATATATTATACCATTATTATGATAATGTAACATTAGGAACTGATTTCTGGCTTTTCTTTAGATTGGAAAATGTCTTGAAGATACTCTTATATTTGTTGCACAAATGATTTCCCTTTGATTCTAGGTAAGTCAAACCTACAATATAAGGATTAATTCTACCTTATTTTCCTGATTTTATGCATGCCTTAAGTATCTTTATATTTCTTTCCAAAGATCTGTCTGTCTCCAAGAGGTTAACTTTTTTCAGCTTTTGTTAGCAGAAGCAAAAATGGCTTTTCTCAACTTTCCTCTTAGCAGTATTCTCACTTGTTGTGCATTATTACAACTATGTAGTGGGAAACAAGAAAAAAAGAAAACAATCTATGAATATCACTGCTTTCACTAAAAATCAATGCTATTAATTAGAATTAAGGGTCTGTTTCTTCTCTATCTTTTTAAGCTTTTGATGTGTTACCTGAATGATCTGAATTTTTATTTTGACATTCAATAACATAAAGATTTTAAATATTTTAGATTTTTTTTCTAAATTTGACGTTTTTCATGATTATATGAAGTATAGATATTTGTCCTTTAATCTTTGTATCATACCACACTTCTAAATGTTTAGATTAGAATTAGAATTATGGAAGATCAAGGAGTTTGCTACAAGGTCTTGCCCTCTTCTATGTTGCTCATATTGTTCTTCAGCTGAGGGTACAGTGTTTTGCACACACACCTAACTATATCATCTGCAGCAGGCAAAAATCTGAATGCATCTTTATATCTTACCAAGTTCAATAAATTCTTCCTTTGTCTTAATGAGATCTGCCTGTCATAAGGAGATTTCTAAACTTCTTTAATGTTTTGATTGCTAATGTGGCAATTTTCCAAAGAGAATAGTGCTTGACTCCATTAGACATGGAGTCTGTGGTATATAATTTTGAAGCTATTTCATTCATAGTATTCATACCATGGAATAATAGGGATGATGGTGGTGGTGGTGGTTGTGATGATGATGATGATGATGATGATGATGATTTTTAATAAGTTACTTGTAAGACAAATGTTACAAGAATGGGGAAAAGTTGAATCATGCTGGGAAGAGATATATGTCCCTCCATAAAAGAATAACAGTTTATAATTAACGTGACAATCTTTCATCATGGATGACAGGAAGAAAAGTCTATGATTCCACCCTCTCCCAAGTAGCTTTATTCACTATCCTTCAGTTTAAAACAGAACAAAATCAAAGAAAGGAGGATTTCAGTAATTTTTTTACAACTGCTATTTACAGCTGCAGTATTTATCCTAATTATGAAATATAGGATGGTGCATGCAATGTCCACATTTCTCTTGAAAATAAACTATCTATGTGTCTGTCTGTCTATCTATCTATCCTTCTCACAGCTATAAAATAAGTCCAAGATATCAAATAATATATAAAATAAGTTCAAGATTTCAAAAGAAATCAGAAACAAATTTAAAACTATGATACTTTATGATTTTTTGGGGGGGGAGATGGAAACCTTTGAGCCATTCTTGAGTCTTGACATATATCTGAATAAGTCCCTACAGGTTTTTTTGCGGCAGGATTTCAGGAGTGATTTGCCACTGCCTCCTTTCTAGGGCTGAGAGAAAGTGACTGGCCTACCTGGATCACACATCTGGCTTTGTGCCTAAGGTGGGACTAGAACTTACAGGTCTTCTTGTTTTTAGTCTGATGCCTTATACTAAACAGGTTCTCTTAGACAGAATAACAGAATGACAGAGTTGGAAGCGATCTTGGAGGTCTTCTAGTCCAACCCCTTGCTTAGGCAGGAAACCCTACACCACTTCAGACAAATGGTAATCCAATATCTTCTTAAAAACTTCAAGTGTTGGAGCATTCACAACTTCTGGAGGCAAGTTGTTCCACTGATTAATTGTTCTAACTAAGGAAATTTCTCCTTAGTTCTAGGTTGCTTCTCTCCTTGATTAGTTTCCACCCATTGCTTCTTGTCCTACCCTCAGGTGCTTTGGAGAATAGCTTGACTCCCTCTTCTTTGTGGCAGCCCCTGAGATATTGGAACACTGCTATCATGTCATCCCTAGTCCTTCTTTTCATTAAACTAGACAAACCCAATTCCTGCAACCGTTCTTCATATGTTTTAGCATTCAGTCCCCTAATCATCTTTGTTGTTCTTCTCTGCACTCTTTCTAGAGTCTCCACATCTTTTTTACATCGTGGTGATGTAAAGTCTAATAAGGTAGACAAGGTCTACCATATTATATAATCACTGCACCAAACTGGCTTATTATGACAAATAAATCAACAAAAATAAAGGTTTATTTTCTTGGAAATTAAAGCAACTTCCATGAAATTGGAGCACAGATTTTTACACTGTAATAAACAAAATTAATATTTGAATATTCCTGTGTTGCACATTATATTTTCTATAATATCCATTACAAACATTAAATGTGCATACTAAGTAAGATTTTAATTAAAGCAATCAAATTAATAAAAACTAAAATGAGAGAAAGGAAAGTAAAAAGAATATATAAATACAAAGGAGGAAAAATGAATAGTAAAGAGCGAGATAAAGAAAAAAAAAGAAATACATAAAGAAGTAGCACCCAGTTTTTGTGGGAATATATTTAGTATAGAGACTTCCAGGTGATGTAAGGTGAGCTAAGCATCCACATCTTTCTCCATCTTTCACAACTTTGAATAATTATCAGAATTTTTTCCCTAAATGATTCCATCCCATTTCAATTTTTTTCTAATTTATCAAGAACCATTGAACTATATATGCAGTTTAAGAAAAATTCTTAATATCAAGTGCTTCTATAAACAATTAAATAAGATTCATAAATAGATGAGTGGATAATAGCAATAGTCTTTACAGGTATCAATTTAAAGTACCTCTGTTAGATATTTTAACAGAGAAAGTTTAGATTGAGAGCTGCAAAAACTACTATTATCCACTCATCTATTTAAGAATCTTATGATTTATAGAAGTTTAATCATATTGCAATATTCCTTTTTACCATCAGTCACTATATTAATAGCAATAAACTGATTTTTCTTTTTTTGCTTTGTTAGCTGTTGTCAGCCTTCCCACTTACACCAGACATCAAATATGACAAGACATTTCTACTTTATTATAAGGCTACATTAACAGAATCTTGCAAATCTGAACTTCCTGCCTTCACTTTTACATTTTACTGGATTCATTAGGGCAGGTCTTTCCTAAGTTTTTTTTTTCTCTGATTGTTAAGACAGGCTCCTTCCTCTCTTGTCTGATTGTTTCCTAGACCACATCTCATCTCCTCATTCCCCAAGATTATTCATACATTCCATTATAGATGCCATTTAGTTTTTGAACAGTACATTTACCATAATCAAAATTTAGTTATTCAACTAGTACTATTGAAATTATATTGTCACACGGAACATCGTGCAATATACTATTCACCACTAGGAGTGCTTCTAATGAACATAATATTAATAGAAAACACGAGATACTTTAAATGACCCCTTATCACATCACATCACAGTTTCTGATTTTCTAATTTTGCTATCTACTGTATCTGTGAAGGAGAATTTGCCTCAATGCTTTCTTTTTAATCTATTAAAACTTGCTACTGATGAAATTCACAGCATTTCATTTTGTTCAGTCAGCAGCTTAGGACCTTGTCACTGCAGGATGAATTGCTTCAACTCTTACTATACCTTTGCTTTTTCAATTTGTCTTTGTTGAATACAGAGCAGGTTCATGGAAATAATGAAGACACCCACTGGAACATTTTCAGCACCAGTGAATTGAAGGATTTATGTTACCACTCCATTCTCTCACTTGCAAATATTTCAGTTATTGCAAAAGCGGTTTCTGCTAGATCAGCGGTTCTCAACCTGTGGGTTGCGACCCCTTTGGGGGTCGAACGACCATTTCACAGGGGTCGCCGCATGTGTTAGCCCGCCATTTTGGTGCCACCGTCACTGCAGGGGTGAAAAGGTCCCAGTTCAGCCGTGCCTGCGGGTCGCTGGACAGCTGGTAGCCCGGACGCCGCCATTTGGGTTCTTCTACCCTCTGTGCATGCGCAGAATGCTTTGTGCATGCGCAGAGGGTAAAAGAACCCAAATGGCGGCATCTGAGCGGGTGGGCGGAGCCTCGTGCTACCTTGGCGATCGGCTCTATGCTGACCGACAGGCACGAGCGAACCGGGAGCGTTTCACCCCTGCTTCAATGTGTATGCTTATCTTGGTCCTCAAAAACTGGTTGCAAGCAGTGGGGGGGTCGCGGGGGGGTCGCGGCATTAGAAAGGTTGAGAACCACTGTGCTAGATTCATATACAAAATAATAGCAGGGATAATCACTCACCGACTTAAAATGTTAGCCTTGATCCTTTCAGTTTAATTTCTGAAATATAGTCATCTTCATCTTCATCGTTTGCAAATTGAAAGGATGAAGAAAAATGGAGAAAAATAATGCATTGCTTTAATAATGCAGCTCCATGTTCTGAAACTTTACATAATTTTCAGGATTTTTTTTCCTTAATTTTTTTTCCTTAATTTTTTTTTTTTTTCATCAATCCAGCAGTGAATACAAGTTAGTCTTATCAATAGGTGACTTCTACAGCTTGATATGGTTAATATTAACTATGGCACCTAGGTTTGGATGGGTGTATTTTTTTTTACATTTATTTCTATGGTTTTATTGCTAAGATCTAACGTAGAATAGCAAAGAAACAAAAAGACTAGCAACAAAAGGGCAGAAACAAGGCAAAGAACTTTAGCAGCAGCAGCAGCAGCAATAATAACTGCAGCAGTTGATGTGGAAACTTATTGAGAGCAGAAGAAATTAATGTGAGTCCCGCCCAGTTGGTATTCCAGAAATCTTGAAAAACTCCTCTGTTCTCCTAGGCCTTTGTCAAATACTAGGGTAAGTATGGAACCTCTGCCGGTTGCATTCTTTGTGTGAAACATGTAGTGTGTCTAGACACAGATATTGTTAATTGTTTAGTGTAACCACCCATAGTTATCCTGTGGTCAGGTGGCATCTAAATTTAATTAGTAAGTAAATAAAATAAATAGAAATAGCCAGATTTATATAAATAGATTTAAATAAGAAGAGATGAAGAGATTATGGAATTGTTTATATTTGTCATGATGAGGGTGAGAAGTCACTTTTTAAGGGGCAGGGTATGTATGTATATGTATGTATATATGTATGTATGGGTGTATATGTGTACATATAGTGTGGGGAAACCAATGGGTGAAGGGGAGGAGGCCACAATAAGAAGAGTTAAAAGGCATTCCAGCTTAGACTATGTGAGGGGGAGGAAGCTTTTGAAGTCAAGGCATTAGGACAATGATGGCAAACCTTTTTTGGATCGGGTGCCAAAAGTGTGCGCGCGCATGCGATAGCGCATGCGCGTGTGCCCACAACCATAATGCAATGCCCTCCCCCCACGCATGTGCACAACCCCCGCGCTGCCCCCTGTGCATGTGCACAATCCCCGTGCTGCCCTCCCACGCATGTGCACAGGCCTCACTGAAGCCTCCGGATTTCCGGTAGGCCTGTTGGGCTGTTTTTCGCTCTCCCCAGGGTTCAGGAAAGCCTCCTGAAGCCTGGGGATGGCGAAAAATGGCCCAACGGGCCAATCAAAAGTTCGGAAACGAAACAGAAGTGGAGCTGCCCTACTACTTACCTTCAGATAGTTGCAACCAGGCCTCCCACACCTTGGCCCATTTCTTCTGCAGCCGGCAAGGCTTTCCTGAAGGCCTCTGCAGCTGATAATTGGCTGCAGAGGCCTTCAGGAAAGCCTTGCCAGCTGCAGAAGAAATGGGCCGAGGAGTGGGAGGCCTGGTTGCAACTATCTGACGGTAAGTAGTAGGGCAGCTCCACTTCCGTTTCGTTTACGAATGTCCGATTGGCCCGTTGGGCCATTTTTCGCTGTCCCCAGGCTTCAGGAGGCTTTCCTGAACCCTGGGGAGAGCGAAAAACAGCCCAATGGGCCGACTGG
>QLTV01002266.1:63576-81262 GCA_003457575.1 Thermophis baileyi
TATATATGTGTGTGTGTGTGTGTGTGTGTGTGTGTGTGTGTGTGTGTGTGTGTGTGTGTGTGTGCGTGTGCGTGTGCGTGTGTGTGTGTGCGTGTATTTATGTATAATATTTGTAATTCCTTTCCCCTATTAAATACAACTCTTTGGTCTGTGATTAATTAGTTTTGAGATTCATACTCCTCATTAGTACTTGCTGAAAATAATTCAGCTTCTCAGGAAACAACATGCCACTCAGATAATCACATACATGTATACACACATACATTTTGCCCATCAACACTCCTTCTTCAAACTATGTTGAACAATGAAGGGGAAATGTCCATAGCTCTGTTTTCAAGATGACTATAGTACTATTCTTGTGCTCTTGGATTAGCACATCTTCTCTGACCCCCTCTTCTGAATTCAAGTTTTGATCCTGCATCCTTATATGGCCACACAACCAAGGAAACAATTTATAGACTACAAGTATTGATGTCATAACTAAACCCTCTAACAATGGTTGCATTTTCTCTGTTGTTTTCATGATGAAAGGTATATCAAACTGAATGCTCAACAGCACCCCAAAGCAATATAACAAAATATGTGCTACCATGGACCTAAGGACAGCTTTAGACTAACCTAGGTCACAAACTGCATTTCTGTTTAATTGAATGGATATAGTACCTGCATATTTTGGCACATTTTAGACTGTATCTCACAAACAAAACAAAATCCTATTTTTAGCTCAAACATGATTTTACATGCTGTAAAATAGAATCTTTAACCTAAAGACTATTTTACAGCATCTAAAAATTGGATCTTTAACCTAAAGACTATTTTGCAAGCCAACATAAAATTACTTGCATCCCTGAGTTAGGTTATATATGTGATGCACTGACATATTCAGAACAAGACTGTGAATGCAAAATATGTTTATTCAAGCAGCATCAAAACAAGAGGTGAGCTTACTGTTATGCAGAATGAAGCTATTCCCATTAAGTTTCAGAGGCAAATAGACTGAAGAAGGAAGGAGCCATCTATTTATTTTTTTTCCCTTGAAGACTGCTTATTCTCTATTCTGTAGAAGATAATTCTATATGTTCACACTTTATGTTAATGTGCAAGAATATAGATCTCACATTGGGAAGAGGGAAGGGATCAATAAAACATTAAAGGAGGAAATTCACTATGCGAGAATAAAGTAATCCAGGAATCCCTGAAGCATCTGTTTCTTCAACTGGTTGAGCTTGCTGGGCTGACATCTCACTTTTTTTAAAGTAACATCTCCTATATGATACTGTTCCAGTGCAAATACTGAAATAGGTTTAGTTTAATCCAGTTCACTTTAATCAGATTGCGAACATGGAATATGGAGAATCATTTTCTCATTCTTCTTCATTTCATATAACAAACTCTGTTGGACTATTCTGGTAATTTTAGAGCTTCACTACTGTCTCAACAGAAAGACATCACACCCTACTTTTGTGGAGTCCTCTAGATGGTATCATCATCATTGTCATCATCATCATCAATCACCATCATCCTACAATATGGTGATAGATCTACCCGAGCAAGGCACTTCCTTGGCTCCTAATGATGTATACCTTGACTACCAGTGATGCATTATTTTGGCTCCAAGTAGTCATTACCTTGAGTCTCAGTGAAGCAACAGTTGGGCTCCAAGAAGGCATTACATTGATGTGATTCTGGGGCTTACACACTCTGAGAGGGATCAGAGCTATGCCAGAAGTTCAATCCTACTGGATGTGCTGCCCCACTCGCCCACACGTCCGTGTTGGTTTAGAGAGAGCTTTATTTTGTCCCACATGCACACCAGCAGTTCTATTTCAGGTGTCAGCGCTCTCACAGCTGCTAGATTAGAACAGCAATTTGGCTTGAGACCAAGTAGATAACAAAGATATGAAAATACGGCAAACTCAAAACAGTGTCGGAAATACAGGCTTTGTATTTCCGACACTGAAACTACTGGGTAGTTTCAAAAGAGAAGCCAAAATCCAATCTGAGGTTTGGAGCCTCCCATTAGGTTTGTCAGCCAGTCCATTGGTCAGAGTTTCAGGATTTACAAGTAGAATTCACAGGAACAGCCCAGGACAGGAGTTCAGAGGGCCGTTTCCAAGCGAAGCCAGACACGAACAAGCCCCAGACTAAACTTTCAGGCAATGGCCAATTAGTCCATCAAACAGATAACCAGCTGCTCAAACAGGGTACAAAACCCAAACACAAGAGTCTCTTGGCAACTTAAACTAAATCCACTGAAGCATCCCACAAACAAACATCTGGCCACGACCCACACACATTGCTTCCAGCAACGCCTCCCTCTGCCTGCCATGCTAAATAGCTGCTGATGCAGCCCATCAAGAAGGGCAGAGCCTTTTCCCCAGCAATCTGACAGACCTCCACCTCTCTGCCCTGCATACTCTGGCATTCACTGTGGCAGGCAGCTCCTCCCTTTCTTCCTCACTGGCCTGCAAGCTCTCCCCAGCCGAGGCCTGTTCTGCTGGCAGTTCAGGGTCAGTAATTCCTGACATGCCAGGAACGACCTCATTCTCCTTCAAGGCCTCTGAGGAAGAAGTGGAGGAGTCGTCGTCGACAGGAGACATCACACTGGACTGGACTCATCAGAGGAACCAGACCAAGAGTGTCATTCTCACAAAAATGTTGATGAAATACAATTTATATACTGGATGGTCATAGATTGGATTCCTTGGACATCTGGTGACAAATAAGCTAAGCAACTTGGGTCAGTAGCTGCAAGAAAAGTTGTTTACCCTTCACAAATATAAGGATTGAAAACAAAGAAATAACGATCTAGGCAGAGATTTGTCCTCTAAGCTTGCTGCTTGGCTCCTGGACGTTTCATTACCCATTTATATTCTGGGAAAAGAGATATTTTAACTTCTTAAAAGTATCAACAGCACCATTTGTAGGATCCAGACCTTTTCTCTTCTTTCTGTCAACACTACTTCCTAAATCTCCTTTTTGGACAGAAGAATACACAGATGTTGTTTGTTGTTTACCTTGCTCCATTAACAATCATATAACTATACCAACAAATTAAAACCTAAAGCTCAGATCTCAGCTTAAAAAGACACTATGCCAAGTTTAGTCTAGAGTTAAAACGTTTCTGGACAACAATCTAAAAGAAATAAAATATTCATTTACCTTTATACATCTCCAGCATTTCCATCTACATTTTTTGTAAAGAAGACAGATAATTTCTTGAGATTTATTTATAAGGCTTTTGGAATCAACTACCCACTGCCTCTTATTTCAGACCTCCTGGATCTCCTTCAGAAGGCCTATTTTCAGTAAATTTCCCTTGAGGATTCTTACAATTTGATTTGAATCAATCAGGACTATGAATGTTGACTAGTTTTTGATGTCCACACTATTATAAATTTAAGTATTGTACTGATGCTGTTTGGTTAGTTACACTCTGGTCTTCTCTAGATACATACATGAACATATTTTCTAATATTTTGGACTGATTTATACTGTATACCTGAATGACATCTTGTTTTTGTTTTTAGAAGATGCATCCTTACATTTGACTCACATAAGAAACGTCCTAGAGTGCTTTCACAAACAAGCTTTTTGCTAAGTTGGAAAAATTTGTGTTTGATCTTTCCCAATTGTGCTATTTAAATTATTGGATCTCTTAAGGACTGTAGATGGATCCACCTAAGGTGCAATAATTCTCACAGAGCTACAAATGTGAAATATGTTTAACTTTGGAAGAATTCTATCCATTTTTAGAGAAGAGTAACCATTATTTTGCAGAATGCTCGGGGCTGCTTACTTAAAAGTCTGACAAAAGACACACATTTAAATAGTTTATTCAAAAGCAAGGCAGAGTCATTTTCATGTCACTTACTACTCAGAGATTTGAATTCCAGTCATGCCTTTGTTGTACAAAGTAATGCCTTGAACTTTGCTTCCTGGGCTGTTCTTTAGGCTTCAGCAACAGGAGGGTAGGAGCTCTTGCATTGTGCTTTTTCTGGTTGACAGATACTATGGTGTTTTCAATAAAAAAAAATTACTGTTCATAAAAGCAATGTTTCAACAATGGAGTTTTTTATTGGAAGATACAACATACTGTATCCATGTACATACATTAAATGAAACATGAGCTGAAGCATCGGACATAAATCTGATCAAGTGGAAACATTTTTTTCTCCAATATCATTGTCTATATCACTTATATTCCTAGTTCACAAAATAAGCTGCCAGCTGCACTCTCAGGGCCAACCATTGTCTTGAAGCAAAACAATTATACCTTTCTCCGTCAAAGGGACACTCCAAAGAAGATAAGCACTGGGAGGCAAACAGTAGATCTGTTGTATTAGATTTACTTGCAATAAAAACAGGACTTGCAACAACAACAGAGCACGGATCGATGACTTCCACAGAGACCTACAGACTGATTCCGCTTTTTCTGTGACTGAGGGACATTTGTTTTACAGGCAGAGGTATTATAACTGTGCCATAACAATACAACTGATAGAGAGAGAAAAGTTCAAAATGTTGGCATCTTATGCTCTGAGAGTTTTGGTAGGAAAAGGTGAGAATGGATGTCAGAGATTATATGTTATTCTGTTATATCTGCTTCTGGGCTAAGACTGTTGCTATGAAGCTGGCTGCTTTTCTCCACTGACCTCCCTTCTTCTCCTGGACCATAAAATACAGTTTCACAGTGCTTTATTACTGAACTTCCACCTGTACAGCCATTTTGGAAAAAAAATTGATTTGTTTACTAATATACTTAATTTTATCCCTTACAAGAGACTACAATTGCTTCAGAAGACTACACAAATTTTAATGGATGACTTTTTTTTTTTTTTTTTGGTACAGCAACTTAGGCAATCAACTCAGATCAGAGCTCTCAGTTTGCATCCAAGTTTTGGAAGTCCATTTTACATTTATTGAATAATAAAAATATAGAGATTATTAATGCATTACTTGAAGAGTGTGTCTTTTATCAATAGAAAAATTAGACAGATTTATTGGTCTTGCAGGACTTGAACCCATGGTGTCCTACTTTCTAACCTGGGGTCTTAACCACTAGATCAAACTGGGTCCCTATTAGATTTGGCTAATGTGATGTAAAAATCAGAGGTGGGTTCCTCCCAGTTCGGTCCGGTTCTCCTGAACTGGTAGCGACCTGCTGGTGATGTCACAATTACGTCACCGATCCGGTTCGATCTGTGCCGGTACGTGGGCGCCGCCATCTTTTCTTTAAAATATTTTTTTTGCATTTTTTTTTCTTCTGCGCATGCGCAGAAGCCGAGTTTCCGGCACTGCGCATGCATCGCCATCTTGTTTTTTTATTTTATTTTATTTTTTTTGGACTGTGCATGCACGCACGTGTGTGAAGCGCACGCGCCCACGCGGCACGGCCACGTGGCGCGGGAGGAAGCGAACCAGCAGTGAGGTAAGTTAGAACCCACCCCTGGTACAAATGTGTAAGACAGCACCAAAATTGTAGTGGAGGATTTGTTCTGGATTTCCATGAAGTTTTTCTTTCCCTACCCATCAAAAAAGCTTGATTAGCCCAGGCATCTTTTGCCTGTATTTGCCTACTCTAGTGAAGATTCATCTGGTACTTTAATGGCTATTTCATGCTCAAGAGAAGCAACATTTTTCCTTGTATTCTGCACCTGTTCTACTCCCTTCCACATCCAGTTGAATCAGGAGACATAACATGAGGTAGAATGGATTCTAGATGCAGGAGGGACTGCTTAGAATCCATTGGAAAGGCTATCCTGAATGGAAGCAAAATGTCCACATACTATAACACATCAAGGTATATCTGAAATTATGCACAAACCCATTCCTTTTGAACTGCCTTTAGAATCACCACATTTTTGACATCTATATTGAAGGAGATTCTTTCATTCCAATTACCTTGGACTCTCTGGTTGTTATTGCCATAAAAAAGAAGAAGTCAGCTTTCCATGTCATCTAGATTTGCTGCATCAGACTTGCCTAACACTGCCATTGAGAAACTGCTGGGTCCATCTTCACATGAAGAAAGGAAAGTGATTATGCATTTAGTACTGTTTGCCTGGGCCAATTTCCTACACAGGAACTGATTCTGATGGGGAAAGAGTGTGAAATTAGTAGAGCTGGCCTTGGAAAGGGAAAAAAGAGCAATGAAATGGTAATAAGGAGGGAAAATGACAAATCAGCACTGACAAGTGGAAAGTATGAGAAAAGGATGTTAAGGTAAACTCACTTACATTTTACTTGGTATAATATGGGCAGAGATAAATTCTGACAAGTTTTCAAGATTGAAATCTTTGAAGGGCTGACATCTCTATCTTGACTCATGTATTGAAGTAAGTCTCTTGTCCCAGACAAATAGAGTCTGAACAGTTTTTCAATATGGGTTATAGAAGACCATCTTTTCCTTAATTTAATATAGCAAACTATCTTGAGCCAATTCCAATCAAACTTCTTTTAAAATTAAAAATAAGCATCAATTTCCTTGATCCACGTGAGCCTGAGGAACATGGTGCTACTTTTTTTAATCCTTTCTTTTTTATATTTTTTTGGGGAAAAACAAGTTCTTCCATACCATATTGCAAATAAAAAGGTCTCCACAGTTGCCAAAAATATCACACTTTAACCTGATTTTTCTACAGCTGCATTTTAAAAAATGGCTTTGTGAAAACCAGCTTGACAAATCTGAAAACACTGAATTAAACAGAGGTAGTGTCTGGAACATGTACAGATGTTAATATATTTGGCCTCTAAAAAGAACAGATAATTTATAAAGCACCATCTGAACAAGGTTGGTAAAATTATGAGCTAAAAGCTTGTGAGTTGCACTTTAAATGTGACACATTTTTTTTAGCTTAAATAAGAATTATTGACATATTATATGGTGCAATGTTATTCTTGTACTTCATCAGAGTAACACATTTATTTATTTTTCCCTTAACCAGATACAGTTAAAAGTGCCAGTTATTAAATATGTTCATTCTATCATAAAGCCTAATGATAAAAAAAACAACCAGCCACATTCTATGAACATAGCTGAGCCGCAAGGGGAAACCAATCTGTGGCAAGATATCAAATTGGTTTCAATGAAATAGCTAAGGAATCAGAGCCAAAGAATACTGCTGCTGCATTGTGTTTGCATTTCTGTGATGGGATTTACATAACTCAACATGACATTATATTGGCTAAAACACAAATCTAGTCCTTAATCCAACAAGATGCAAAGTGTTCACTGTGTTGTGTCACCAAGACATTGTTTGCCAGCCTTCTGTATCTTGCCTAGCCAATACAATCTGTGTGCATATTTATCCATGTAATACTAACTGCAGGTTTCCCAGTTTCTATAAAGCTGCAAAGATACAGTATTCAGATACGATATCCTATCTTGTGAGCATGGGATTTTATTTATTTATTTATTTGCTATGGATATGGAGATATTTACAGTAGAAACAGCATATACATGAAAAAGATTTTCCTGCAATTCTTGAATATAAAATGCTTCTTTCCATCCTTGCTTTCAATTTCAATTCTCTTTTTCCTCCTCTCTCCGTTTCATTTGTATTTCCTGTTACTTAATCAGTTTTATTTTGAAGAACAGTCCAAAGAAGACATATTATCCATGATAATATGTGCAATTCTGGATTTAAATATAAATGGCAAACACCATGACCAAATTTCCTCTTTTATTTAAATATTCAGCATTATTGCAAGCCTTGATTGATACCATGACACAAACATATTTTGGGGGATGCAATTCTTTCTTCAACAGTAGGTTTTATTGGGGGACAGTTTCTTTATGCCTGCCTCTGGAAACCCTTCAGATAGATAGAATAGAATAAATATGTTCTTTCTGCCTAAGCCTTCTGCTATATAATTATTTTATTCTGCCACTAAAGAGCAGGATAGTATTATGAACTCTACTGCAATCTGTTCAAAATTTAGTATTCAAGTAGGTTATGAGCATTTCCATAGTATCCAACTCTATATATGTTCAAGAGACGATCATGAAACCATTATCTCCTGCTTTGAAAACGCTGAGCATATTGATTAATGACACAGAGTTTAGAATTATATTAGGACTGCTTTTATACCTTAATTTTATACTTTGATGGTTATCCAGTAATAGAATATTACAGTATTTCATTTGAGCATTTTTCATTGTTGAGTTGAAGCATAGGTCTTTTTTTTTTTTTAACAAAAATGGGACTACCATTTAAAAGAAATAGGAAATTTCAATTGGAGTCGCAGCAAGAATGCTAAAGTGGCATCCATTTCTGGAATGAAATGATATTTTTGTTTCAATGTATGTATTGGTTGTCAAGTCATTCTTAGACCCATCTAAGATATTTGCATTAACTGTTAAAATTTTAAGAGCTTAGGGTTTGTTGCCTGTAGAACATTTATCATATCAATATCCTTCCTGATTTTTAACTCTGGATGAGGGGCTTTTCTGAAATTCTTTCTGCTTCCAGAGGCTATAGTCATGCTACATTCTTTAGCTGTTCCAGTCCTGTACTCATGACTTTCAAGAAAATTAAGAAAGTTGTTTCCAGTGTTAGACTCTTTGACAACAGTTTTCAGGGAATTCAATTCTGTCTGTGTCTGTCTGTCTGTCTGTCTGTCTGTCTGTCTGTCTGTCTGTCTGTCTGTCTGTCTGTCTGTCTGTCTGTCTGTCTGTCTGTCCATCCATCCATCCATCCATCCATCCATCCATTCATCCATCCATCCATCCACCCATCTATACACAACCTCAGATACATATAAAATAAATTTATATAGAGAAGTAAACATATATGCAGGCACAATCATCCTTAAAACAAATTCTTTTCTGGTACACTTCAATATATTTAAGAGAACCCTTTAATAACAGTTTTGAAATTACTGAGTGACTACCAACTTTGCCTTATGTGTAGAATGTTACTGATTCAAAAGCATTATTTTTTAATTATTCTTTTTTTCCCTCCAAGCTAGCTAGCTTCCGCCCCCCACCCCACCCCCGGGTTGTTTGTGGTGGTGTTTTTAACTACATCTAAGGGTAAATTTTAATAATGTCTCCAATTTGTTTTTGCCTATGGTTGCTGGCCTGTTTTGATAAGGGTAGAACAAGACAACGTGTTTATGTCTACACTGTAAGACAGTATAAGAGAAGGTACCCTTTCATGGTCTCAAAGGTGCTTTTTCAAAAGGCAACAGCCTTTTTTTTTTTTAGGAAAAAGAGGAAGACCTTTTGCTTCCCATCCAAGAAGCTTCATCAGTTGCGATGGTGGGGTATGGAAGGATACGTACCTATTCTTCTATTTCCCCACCATCGCAACTGATGAAGCTTCTTGGATGAGAAGCGAAAAGTCTTCTTCCTCTTCGCAAAACAAACAAAACAAAACAAAACAACAAAACAACAAAACAACAAAACAAAACAAAACAACACAACACAACACAACACAACACACAACACAAAAGAAAACAAAAGAAAACAAAAGAAAACAAAAGAAAACAAAAGAAAACAAAAGAAAAGAAAAGAAAAGAAAAGAAAACAAAACAAAACAAAACAAAACAAAACAAAACAAAACAAAACAAAACAAAACAACCAGTCCAGTTGCCTTTGGAAAAAGCACAAGTATGACTTGGATGACTGAGAATCTCCAGAGACGTTCTCTTTCATTACTGCCAAGATTGATCTCCACTTTTTCTGCCTTTAGAAGAGCCACTAAGTTGCATTTCTTCCAGCAACCCATCAATTCTAAATTATCATTGTCTTAATGCTGATTTTTATTTCTGGATTTTACATATTTGTGCCTTATATTTTAGGGTTGGGGTATCATACTAACAAATAAGTTATCATTTATAATCAGTTTGGATTCCACAATTTAATGTAGATCTCTGTTATACAGAAAATAACCAGTAATTTTTTATGTTACAGTCTGCAATCATCAGAAGTATTTTAGTGCAGCCATAAACATTGAAGTCATTATTCCTATTCAGATAGACAAACAGAGTCATTGGTTCAGCTTCATAGTTTCAGTTCAACCTCTATTAAAATTATACTGAGTAGTATACTGCAGTTCTTGATAAGTCTGTAAGAAAAAAATGAGCCAAACCAAGTACCCCAAACCTTAGTTCTGGAACAGTTTTGAGTGAAACAGGTATGATTTTGTTTCAAACTATTTAAAACTCTATAATATAGTGCTGTGTCATAAAATTAAAAACTCATAAGCCACCACCACATCTGTCACCAAACAATATTCCAGTAGCTATATGTTTATAATATTTTAGCATACCTTTCCTTCAAAACACCATCTGGTGTAATCTGTAAAAACAAATATGTAGTAAATGTGGTAGTGTTTTTGAATAATCAGCAAATTTATTTTAGAAATTTTTTTATAGTAGATTCATATTTTGAAAATGTATACATTTTCAACATTTTTCCTGTTGCCTTGCTCAAAGTTTAAAAACAAAGCACAATATTCTAGAATGCTCTTATTCCTATCTGCATTATGGTTCCTAGCCGCAGTCAGAGATGTAAAAACATCTTGAGGTCTTCATGCTAAACTTCCAAAGTTTTTTCAAAGCACTTGGCTGTATCCATACCAGAGGTGGGATTCAGCAGGTTCTGACCAGTTCTGGAGAACCGGTAGCGGAAATTTTGAGTAGTTCAGAGAACTGGTAAATACCACTTCTGACTGGCCCCGCCCCCCATCTAGTCTCTGCCTCCCAAATCCCAGCTGATCGGGAGGGAATGGAGATTTTACAGTATCCTTCCCCTGGAGTGGGTGGGAATGGAGATTTTACAGTATCGTTCCCCTGCTACACCCACGAAGCCACGCCCAACAAGCCACACGACACCTACTAAGCCACGCCCACAGAACCGGTAGTAAAAAAATTTGAATCCCACCACTGATCCATACAGTATGTTGTATCTCAACCTGATTTTTTTTTTTTAGGCAAATTTGTTCGTACTACTGTTGGCCTTTGCCTTTTAGACTTGATCTTAGATAAACTACTTTTGGTTCTGTCTCCAACTTCAATTATTTCAATATAGTATTGTCCTTTGTGTGTGTATGTGTGCGCGTGTGTGCATTTAGCATCTTAATTAGGAAAAACCAAATATTTATTTATAATACATATATCTATGAAAGAAAGAATTGGATAGAAATGAGCTCCTAAGTTTTTCATATATTTATATTTGCTGCTTAAACAGACTCCTGTTGGTTTACATAAAATATAATTCCTATACTGATTTTGAAGTGAAGAGACTATTTATTTATTATTTAAAATTATATGTATGCCTAACTTATAAATGATAATCCTAGCAGACCTTAAATAAAAACAGAATAAATATAACCAAGTGAACCACAACAACATTGTAACACTCAACTGAGTGCCATAATACTAATTCTACATTTACATTTGCTGGGGTAAGTTCTTTCCCAGCTTAAAACCTAGGCCTTCACTAGACTCTGCAAGTCTAATAGGGTGGATGCTTTCAACTCTCAGGGGAAGCTGTTCCAAAAGGTCAGAGAAGGTGTGTTTCCTAGGTCATACCAGATAGAAAAATTTAAGAAAAAAACCTAAAACTTGTTCAACTTAAATAATTTCATAAGAAGGGCAGATGGACACACAATACCGCAGATAATTCTTGCATCTGACATAGCAACAATATAACATGGAAAATGTGAAGCACCCAGAACCACACAAAAACACGAAGCATCCAGAACTGCATGAAGATGCTGCACACTGGACCAGTTCTAACTTCTAAGTGGTATTCAAGGGCAGTCTTATGTAAAGTACATTGCTGTAATCCAACCAAGAAGTAATAAAATGAATGAGAATGGTCTCTCAGTCCAGGAACAGGCACAATTTGCACAGAAACTAAACCTATTCAAAGACCCTCTTAGCCACAGCTGTTGCCTGCTCCTTGAGCATGAGCTGTGATTCCAGAAGGACCCCCAAATTCTGCTGCAACTCTATTTGGGGTAGTGGTACTTCATTGAGTGCCACGTCAAGGATGGCAAATCACCAAACCCCACAAACACGAAATTCAATACCATCTATCTTGCAGAGTTGAATTTTCAGTCAGGAGCACTTTACTGAAAGACTCTATATTCAACAAGTTTTAGATAGAGCTAACTTCAGAAGAAATACTTCCCTAATTGGTAGGGAAAAGTCATGTAGCACCTAACCTTATTTCAACCCTGAAGCTGGCCTCGCCAAAGCCATTTTGGAGCTTCAGTACTGCCACACTGGAGCTGAGGGATGGGGGGGGGGATTAGAGATAGCTGGGGATGTGTAGTCAAAATAAAATACTTTCTCTTGGGAACCAAAGATGTTCTCACACCTGGCCGGAAGAAGGAGTGATGTCACCAGACCAGCGGACGCTGCCTTGATTGGGCCATGTGACTGATTGTTTGGGTTTGAGGGAAAAACTTTCACTTTTAATTAGATGAAAACCGACACTTCAGAGTCGGTTTTCACCAGATATGTGCCAATATGATATTTCCAATAAAGCTATTCTTTGAGGACTCTACCTGCGTTGGAGTTTTGCTTGATGTGGAACTATTACTTGGAACCATGATACCTTAAATAGTTCTTCCTATCATAATCATCATCATCATCATCATCATCATCATCATCATCATCATCATCATCATCATCATCATCATCAGGAACTAGAGGCTAAAGCATATAAGGAACAGTTGCTGGAATTAGGTATGTCTAATTTAATGAAAAGAAGGACTAGGGGTGACATGATAGCAGTGTTCCGATATCTCAGGGTTTGCCACAAAGAAAAGGGAGTCAAGCTATTTTCCAAAGCACCTGAAGGAAGGACAAGAAGCAATGGATGGAAATTAATCAAACAGAGAAGCAACCTAGAACTAAGAAGAAATTTCCTGGCAGTTAGAACAATTAACCAGTGGAACAACTTGCCTCCAGAAGTTGTGAATTCTCCAACAGTGAAAGTTTTTAAGAAGAGATTGGACAACTATTTGTCTGAAATGGTATAGGGTTTCCTGCCTGAGCAGGGGGCTGGACTAGAAGACTTCCAAGGTCCCTTCCAACTCTGTTATTCTATTCTATCATCATCATCATCATCATCATCATCATCATCATCATCATCATCATCATCATCATCATGATTTTAGGCATTGTCTATCCACTGCAGGATGAAGGCCTCTTCCGCATGTTTCTAACCAATACGGTCCTGAGCTTTCTTTTGTCAATTGAGCCCACAATACTTGATCCAACCTACTTTGCAATTATGGATAAAGGAGGGGAGAAAGAGGAGACAATAATGTTATTCATAATGCTGCAATGCTTATTCTTTCTTAAATTCTTGTTGCAATGTCATGATGCAACACATTTCATCATTTTAAGGTTTATATCTCGGTTGTATGCCCAAATTTATTTTTATTAGTCTATGATGAAGACAAAAGTTTGCAACAGGCAAATTATTAAATCATCCCCAAATGGACAAATTAAATTATAAGTGTTTTAGGGAAATACAGTGTAAGTAAGCTTACATTAATATACCACAATATCTACCAGAGTTGATATAGATGAGTAGTGATAAAGCTTTTCAGTCTCTCACCTATGTCATTATTTTTCAGTTGAATCCTCCCCCAATCTTAAAACAGTGTTTTTCAGTAGCTTCAAACATAGGCAATGTTAGGGAAGAAAGCACATAAAGATGGATGATTTAACAAAAAGAACATCTCTTTGCATTGAGAAAAATTGCTTAAGCATTTTTTAAAGACATTATTAAAGTAATTCATAATTTAAAATGCATATATTTAGAGAATGTATATGAAACAGTACACAAGTTTTGTGTAGGTTCCTTTTAAAATTATAACTGGATATCAAAACGGAAGAAACACCATTCAAGCAAAAGAAACAAAACGAAATGAAAAGTAAAACATTCAATAAAATTAAAATTGGTAGCTCTGTTCATCTTTTACAAACATCTTGACAAGTCTTCAGAATTTCAAATGCTTCCTGAAAGCATCCTCTTGAACACTATTATGTTAATTCACAGCTTGCCTGAAATATAAAAGATTAAGAACTTTGATTTTGCTTTAAACCAGAAAATATATTACCGAGTGAATATCAATATTTTCTAAGCTATATAAAGAAATAAGAAGTTAAGGAGCAATTTCTAAGCTTTATATTTGAAATAAACATGCTGAAGTTTTGGTGAGCTTGTTAATCTTGGCAAGTTTATAATGATGAATTAGTTATTTTAAAGAATAAATGAAAATCCCCATTCATGGAAGCTGTATAAAATACTTTAATGGGTATTTGGTTCATAGCTATTATAGACTGCAACACCATTCTCTGGCAATTTAAATAACTTTTATCCAACAGAGCCAAATACTAATTGGGTGAATTGAGAAAACTCAATTCATAGAGTGTTTTCATCAGAAAAACCGAGGGTAAAGATAGGGCCTTTTTGTGCTAACAATCCTAAAAAAATCCAAATGTGAACAGCTGCTAGAGAAAAATAGATTTTTGATGTTACATTATAGGAAGAAAATGAATTTTTCAATCTGTGCTATAACAGAAAAAAAAAGCAGAATGCATTTGATTGTAGGAAAAATATTTATTCTGGAGTGCTTACAGTTATACTACCACATTAATTACATTTTTGTTAATATCACTTTATATATGCAACTTTTGAACAGTTCCTAAGAATTGCTTCTGTCATAATAAAATAATTAAATGGTTTTCTAATGCATAATAGCTAGAATAAAATATAATAGAAGAGTTTTATATACAGAGAATGGTAAGGTAATGTCATTCAACATGACACAGAATAACAGACCAAAGTTACTTTTTAACTTTTTACTTTTTTTAACCAGACGAACATGGAAATGTATGGAAATGGTAGATACAATTGCTCACAAATTTATCGACAAAGATAAGGAAAACATAAACCTGGTATCAAATCAATAACTTATAAAGCTAGAAAACAGTGATATGAAGCTTACAAATTAAGTGATTATAAATACATACCTATATAAACATCTCTCTCTCTCCCTCCCTCCCTCACACCCTCCCTCCCTCCCTCTCTTTCTCTCTCTCAGTCTCTGCTCATTCTGCTAGACTCCCTCTATCTCTCTCTCTCTCTCTCTCTCTCTCACTTAAAATCCAATAATAATAGAATAAAATTACATGAGCTACCAGTAAGTAAATAATCTTCAGAATCTTCAACTACAAGAACAACAAAAGACAAACGTAGAGGCATAAAACTGGACAACCTGGGAGAATATACTTGGATTCTTATCAGATAAGTAGATTGGAAAATAAAAGTAGTGCTTTCTGCTTGGAAATGTCTCCAGAATGGAGTGAAGATAGCCATTCTAGAGACCCTGTAAAAGGAAGAACACAGAATCAGGCGGCTTAAAGATTCTATTGAACTATCACCACATGGACATAGGTGCTGGTGCACTGGAACATTCTTATAGCATCCAAAGAGGTGGTGGGGCTGATGAGGACCATATGTCTAGGCTGGTTAAGGTAAAAATTCTATTAAATTTCAATATGTTAATATACTATAAATAGGTTGGTGTAAATACTGTAAAATCAGATTTAAAAAAGGTTCAAACCTTTTGATGGCTATGCAATGTAATAAAAAGCTCTACTACTTCTTATTTTTGACAAGATTGATCTATTCTATTTCCTAATGCAGAATAACAGAGACAGAAAGTCCCAAGGCAGCATTATCATGCCACGGAGATCCATAATCAGTACAGGTAGACATTTTAAATGAGGATAAGAGAATAAAGTTCTTCTGAGCCTTTAAAAATGGGTAATAATTCAGCCATCTTTTTATTTTGAATGTCCTAAGTTGATGAAATAAAAGCCCTGCACAATTGAAAATTATGTCTAATGAACATGAGAGTACCAGGGAACAGCAGAATAGAAAAGAAACAATTGGAGAAAGTAAAAAAAATACAAAGTCCTGGAAATAGAACAAAAGAAGCAAAAGAAAGCAAAGATTGTACCAATTGTCTGCAAACCCAAAACACCTGGAGGACCACCTGAATACCATCAACACTGACAAAATTACCATCAGTCAATTGCAAAAGGTAGCTTTACTTGGAACAGCTTACACCCTGTAACAATACTTTTAGCAGCAGAAAAAAGCAAAATTTGCCTTGGGTTATTCTTGAGTAGGATTCAATAGTAGATGAAAATGCCAAATCCAGTCTAAACATCTGGCTGCCTATGTGATGAAGCATAATAATAAAAAGCCAAGCCTGTGCTTTATACTAGTGTAGGTTTTCATGGCCAGAGTGAATCGAATAATGATGATCTCTTAAGTTCTATGGCCTTGGTCTAACTTTCTGGTGTTCTGACTTTTCAAGAGTATCTGTGGCTGGTATCTTCAGAAGCTGAGCATATTTCTTTGAAGTGTAGTTCTTGGAATCTCACAGACAACACAATGGTAACTGAATGTGGTCTGTATTTAAATCTGGCAAGTTGGTCTCTGTTTAGAACATGTCACAGGACTGAAAGAAAACTGTTTCCAGATTGTTTCCTTGTCTAAAGAGACTTCTTATGTTTTTTATTATATTGTTTTAGATCTTGATACCTTATATTGTTTCAATACAGTGATAAAATGTTAATTGGACATTATTAGAATTATGTTATTTAGGTGGTTTAAAGAGGTGAGAATAGAAGAGAGTCTTATATCAATATTAATTATAATTTAAAACATCAATGTTAGCATAGAATTATCTGAATTTTATCCACAGTTAAATACAGTATTGAAACAAGAACTGTTATGAATTACATTAAAGTATACATTATGTATAAAGTTTTGATCTTGTACTGATTACTTAATATTAAAGATTCCACTGTGTGTATATGCAGGTGTGTATTTAATAATTGTGAACAAGTTAATGAAAGAAAAAAATAAAACAAAATTAACAAGGATTATAGTTTTCTTTAAAAAAAACTTATTGGATTTTTGACTTCACTTCCCCTTACATCCTCTGTTTCACAATATTTCTAGGGGGACATTTAGGCCCCCTTAGAAACCACACTGTAATTGATTATATCTGTCATGTTGTAAAATGTTGTATCTTGCTTAAATTTGGTTAAACGTCTGTGAATATATATACTCTGTTGGTTTTGCCATTGCTGTATTCTCAAAGTTTAAGTTCTTAATCAGATATCGTTGGAATTATATTTCTTCCAATGTTGAAAAAATAATAATTCTCTTTGGTGTGTGTGTGTGTGTGTGTGTGTGTGTGTGTGTGTGTGTGTGGTCGTAGAACCGGTAGCGGTGGTGGCCCACCCACCCGGGATGCTTCTGCACATGAACTGGTAGTAAAGGGTTTTAGAACCCACTACTGATATATATATCAGTATATATATCAGTGTATATATATAAGTGTGTGTGTGTGTGTGTTTCGTCGAAACGTTGCAATGACATCTCCAACTTCACGCGGGAGAAAACCCGAATAACCACAGACCTATATATATATATATTTGTTTTTTGAGGTTTTCGCGGGTATTTGTATGTAGGTCTGTGGTTATTCGGGTTTTCTCCCGCGTGAAGTTGGAGATGTCATTGCCACTTTTCGACGAAGTCTCATTCGTCATCTTCAGGCTGATTATCAGGCTAGTGTCTTCAGCCTCGTGCTCCTAGAAGCACGAGGCTGGAGACACAAGCCTGATAATCGGC
>QLTV01002266.1:81581-113200 GCA_003457575.1 Thermophis baileyi
TACGTATGTACGTATGTATGTATGTATGTATGTATGTATGTATCTATCTATCTATCTATTCTATATATCTATATATATAATCTATATCTATCTATCTATATCTATCTATATCTATATATCTATATCTATATATCTACATCTACATCTACATCTACATCTACATCTACATCTACATCTACATGTACATCTACATCTACATCTACATCTATATCTATATCTATATCTATATCTATATCTATATCTATATATCTATATCTGTGTGTGTGTGTGTGTGTGTGTGTGTGTGTGTGTGTGTGTTTTTTTGTGGTTTTTGTGGGTTTTTGTGTGTGTGTGTGTGTTTTTTTGTTTTTTTTCCCAATTTTTATCTGCAGCTTGACAAGATGTAGAAAATAATTACCAATGAAAAGGTTATTCATAATTTTTAAATGAGTTAATTAGTAAGCCCAGCCAGAGCCGGCTCGTTACATTAATAAATAATTGATTATACTTAAAATTACACACGGTTTTTCATCAGTGATAATTTTCATTTTTTTGGGGGGGGGGGAACAATTGCTCCCATTTAGTAAATTTGTAGCTATATTCTAAAACAGACGTATCTATGTCTATATCTATATATCTACATCTATATCTATATCTATATCTATATCTATATCTATATCTATATAGCACTTAGACTTATATACCGCTTCATAGTGCTTTACAGCCCTCTCTAAGCGGTTCACAGAGTCAGCATATTGCCCCCAACAATCTGGGTCCTCATTTTACCCACCTCGGAAGGATGGAAGGCTGAGTCAACCTTGAGCCGGTGAGATTTGAACCGCCGAACTGCAGCTAGCAGTCAGCTGAAGTAGCCTGCAGTGCTGCACTCTAACATCTATCTATACCTATACCTATACCTATATCTATATATCTACAGTATATCTATATATCTATATCTATATATAATCTATACCTATACCTATATCTATATCTATATCTACCGTGTTTTCCCGAAAATAAGACAGGGGCTTATATTTTTTTGACCCCCAAAATTTGGCCTTGGCCTTATTATCGGGGGGGGGGCTTATTATTTTTGGGGTGCAGGAGGCGGGCCGGGCCGCGAGACGCGTGTCAGTCTTTCTTTCTTTCTCTCCCCCAAACTCCGGCTCTGCGGCTTCCAAACCCCAGCCAGGGCAGCAGCCGCTCTGCGAGTGTGCTTCCCACTCTATGGTGACAGTCATTGGAGGCCTCCCCTTCCCCCTGCTCCTCTCCGCTCCAATCTCCCCGCGGTCCCACCACCTGAGCGCTGACTGACCGGACCGCCCGCCTCCCCACCTGGCACTCCCTCTCGCCAGCCGAGATCGGCAGGCCAGATTCAGGGAGCTGAACGCGCTGCCGCCACCCGGGAAAAGAACAACATGAGAAATGTGCTCTCTTGCAGCACCTCTTCTCTCCCTTCTTCTCCTGAGTGGCAGCGATGCATCTGGCTCACCGAATCTGGCTTGCCGATCTCTGGACACACAGCTGCCACTTGGGAGAAGAAGAGAGAGAAGAGGCGCTGCAAGAGAGCCCATTACTCATGTTATTTTCCCGGGCGGTGGCGCGTTCAGAAGTTTTTCTTTACATTGGAGTTTCCCTGCAAAAACCGGCCGAGAGAGAGTAGTGGCAGAGAGAAGCCAGACGCTGGTAAGATGCGTGTCTCGCAGCCCGCCCCTCCCCATCCCCTGCCTCACCTGCCACCCCCGAATTGTGCCTGAACATCTTACCAACATCTGGCAGCTTCACCGCTTCTCTTTCTCGGCTTGTCTTTGCAGGGAAACTCCTTGAAATGTAAACAAAAACTTCTTGTGAGGGGGGGAAGTTGTTTTTGGGGGGGGGGGCTTATTTCAACACATGTCCCGAAAAGCCCTGTTGGGCTTATTATCGGGACATGTCTTATTATAGGGGAAACACGGTATATCTCTATCTCTATCTCTATCTCTATCTCTATCTCTATCATCTATCTATCTATCTATCTATCTACAGGCTAAGACAGGCTTCTGGTTCTTTCTGTAGGTTGCTGTATAGTTTTCATAAAAGGTGCATTTATACTTATTTTACATCCCCTTATTGCCTTCTTCCTGTCTAAAGAAATTAATTATGCTGAACCACTTAATTTAATTATATTGGTGTAACTTTTGTCACAAATGTCTTTGTTTCAATGCCAAAAAGCAAAACATTATATATGTATTCTGTGTCTTCTGCAGTTAATTCCATAAAATAAGTGTATAAATCAGAGGGTTTATTTTTATTGTATCAATAAAGTCTATACATAAACTCAAAATTAGTAGCAATTCAAAAACTTTCTAAAGATAATTTCCCACAAGTGAAATCAAACCAGTAAGTGTGATTTTTTTAAATTTAGCAGCATTTATGCAGCATTTATGCTTATTGCATAAAATCTGTCAAATGATACCGTACAAACAATGAATTTTTTCAAAATGCAAAATTTTCTATCTCTTATTTTCAGTGTTTTAATGATTTGGAGTAACAAATGAATTTCTATCTTCATTTTTGTAAAAAAAAAAAAAAAGGCATATGACCAATTTTGGATCATTCAAAGCTCAGGTCATTGAAGCTGCGATTATGTATGTATATATCCAAATTAAAGTAAAATAAAAGACTAAAGTGGTTGTAGGAACATTCGGGACTATGACTCCTAAATTGGAAAGTGGCTCCAATAGATCTCAAGAGCAACATCAGAGCTCTCTGTTCAAAAGCATATAGTGCTAGAAACAGCTAAGACATTGTGCATAATCTTTAAACTCCCAGAGATTGAGGAAGACATATAACACCTATAGTGGTAAGAAAGGATTTTTGTTGTTGCTGTAAAAAGTAAAATCTCTCCTTCCTTAAAAATTAGTCAGATAGAAAGGTAGAAAGGCAATAAAATACAAAAATGCCACTATAAATAATAGCTAATCTTAAATTATTAAGATTATTACAAATATACTAGTGGAAAATATGAAAATAATTGTTCAGTATTGTTGTCTCTCTATGTAAGGTCATGAACACTGTCCACAGATAAATTTTCCATCTGGAAATAGTTTTTAAACTCTGTGAGAAACTAAATTTCCATAGAAATATGGACGGGAATAGGCAAGGTAATACTATATTTAGTGATCAATGATTTTCAATACTGAGGCTCCACTTCTGTGCAGTTTAGCATTGGGTAGGATGGGCCATTTGAAAAGCTATGTGCAAGCTAAAATGGGGGAGGAGGATTTCAAAGGGAAATACTAACAGCAATAACCAATGAAGATAATGCTAAAAAAATATTGAAGCTTGTTTAATGAAGCATTTGACAAAATGCATTTTTATATGATACCTCATTAATTAGAGGTAATTGCTGGCATCAAAAGTTCTCTATAATAAACAAACATTCTGATGTATTACAACAAATAGACCTTTTCATACTATGAGATTCAATTCACTTCAGATAATCATGTGTAATAACTCACATTAAAACATTTTAAAATTACCATTAGTTCTATGTAAACAGAATACTGAACATTCCTGAATTCCAAGACTTGAATCTTCATTTGTAGATTTGTAGTTGTTATATTTTTCACATAAAAGCAGTTAAATATAATTGGATATATATTTGGATTATATCCCAGTTTCTTGAAATGAGTATGCCAGCATGGTAAATAAATACAATATTTTAAAACTAAAGCTAAACAGTGGAGTGAGACAGCTATTATTATTTAGTGTATGTGGTTCACAACTTGTGGTCTGCTGACTCTTGGGGTGAGACAAATGTTGTCACAGGGGGTCTGCAAAGGCTTTCAGAAATATCATGATTTAAATTTTGAGTTAAGTCTTTGTGGTCCATGGCCACAAAAAGTATTTAAATGGGATCTGTGATGTAGAAGAGGTTGAGAACCACTGGTGTATGACAGAGGTGGGTTCTTACCGGTTCTATCCGGTTCTTTAGAACCGTTAGTAACTCAGCAATGATGTCATGGAGCCGGTTCTGTCGGTGTCTCCGTGGGCGCCACCATCCTGGATTTTGCTTCTGCGCATGTGCAGAAGCTATTTTTTGATTGCTGCGGGCGCGCACGGTGCGACCCTGAGCGAACAGGCAGAAAAAGGATCCAGAACCCACCCCTGGTGTATGGCATATCATACATGGACTAGCAATATATATTAAGAGACAGCTGAACACATAGGATAAATATCTGAAGGTTTTAAACCCCATTTTCTAGATACCTATTAGGTAAACACATATTGGCCTGGTATAGCTGTTTAGAATTTACTTCTGTCACCACCATAGTTATAGGATGCTTTCCTGTAATGCTGGTCTATGAAAGAGATACAACTTTAATTGCCTTCCTGCTATGTAAAAGAATTAAAGAAAAAAACATTGTAAAAAGTCTTGGCCTGATAGCATAGCCTTTCCTTTCCCCTTTTGGAAATAAACAAAACTCTCAGTGATAAATGAAATCAGTCTTTTTTATTTATTATCACATACACACACACAGAGAGAGAGAGACAATATACCTTAAATGAAACATGATTTAGGAAAAAAAAACATTCCATATTTTTGGCAAGCTTATCTTCTTGAGCAAGCTGGAGATGGATCTTTCCTTCCTAATTAGATTTTGGCTCATAAGAAGTTAATAAAAAGCAAAGCAAATCCTGTTGGCTATAGCCCAAACAGAATTTCCAACTTGTGCAAAATAAAAACAAGAGACAATAAGACTTAAATAGGGCACCCAAACAAAGGAATTAAAACAATGCAGCTTCTGAATAGAATATTTGCCTACTTCTTAGAGCGAACTTGATTTGAACAAAAATCTTCTGCTTGCTTTCATGAACTTTTCCAGCTTTTTGTCGATTTCTCCTTTTATTAGGCAAGAGACTAGAGAGAAAATTCTCTCTTTCTCCTAGCTTTCCCCAAGGCCCTGCTTTCAGTCTGGTGAGTGTAGATTGGTATTTATTACAAACTCACACTCTTTTATTTATTTCATATATTTCATAATGTTCTACCAATGAAAAAGCTTTGAATTCCTTTTCCAAAAATGAAAGCAGTGTCTGAAATCAGCTTCCTGAGGACTGCTGAGTCTCTCTTGGCAGTGAATATAGGGATGTGCTACATAATTTTACTGAAACTATTTTGTTTCAGTAAGCTGAAGCTATGCCATACTTCAATCCTTCCATTTTTGAACATTTCCCAACACATTTATCAGTTAAGCTTTAAGAAAATAGTTACCACTGTTCTCTTTTACTGAAGTTTGAGACCTGAGTTCTTTCAATTTTATTCTTTGTTTCGGGTAATGATGTATTTCAATTACTATTATAGTAATTAAAAGATAGAAGCCTAGAAACCACAGTTTATCACAAGGTCACCAATACTCCACACATTCTTAGTTTTAACAGTAACCATTCACAATCACACAACAAGAGTTGCATCAGAACCACGGGTGAAATGCTCCCGGTTCAGGCGTGCCTGCCGGTCATCGGAGAGCCGGTAGCGACGGCAGCCCTAGGCTTCGCCCACCCGCCCAGATGCCGCCATTTGGGTTCTTTTACCCTCTGCGCATGCACAAAGCATTCTGCGCATGCGCAGAGGGTAAAAGGACCCAAATGGCGGCGTCCGGGCGGGTGGGCGAAGCCTAGTGCTGTCGTCGCTACCGGCTCTCCGATGACCGGCAGGCATGCCCGAACCGGGAGCATTTCACCCCTGATCAGAACACTATATGGCAGTACTCAGCAAGCTAAACAACTGGAAAACAGGTACCCACTTGAACAATTCAAGAGAATGAGTACTCACAAGGATTTATTACAAGATGCCTGTGTAACACATCAGGGAGAGAAAGGAAGAAAGAAGGTACAAGACCAACTATATGACACACCCTGCCATACATCAAAAACATTTCAGAAGCAGTAGAACACAGCTTCCGAGATCTGCAAGTGGGCATCACACACCATCCATGGGCTACCGTACGAAGACAAATCACCAGTAGTGGGTTCTAAAACCCGTTGCTACCGGTTCTAAGAACCAGGCCGAACCGGAAGCAACCCGCCGCTGCAAATCACACATTGCAAATATTTCTAATGCAATCTACTGATCCCCTGCATGGATTGCCCCTGTTGCTCTGTAGGACAGATGGGAAGGAAAGTAACAACCAAATTGCAATAAGATAAGCAAGCAATCAGGTGAGGAGACCTGAATGAAAAGAAAGGAACATTGTAAGGAACAGAACACCTTACAGGAGTGTAATTAATACACTCCTGTACACACTCCTGAAAATTATGAAGTATTTCTTCCAAACAACTACCACAGTCCTATTAATTTTTTTAATTCCTTTTATGACATTTATAATGAAATGATGCATTCTCTCACCAACATTAGATAATGGTTTCCTATTTTGATTGCAAACCATTTGCCTGAGGATGTACAGTATTTAGCTTATGGGCTCAGATTCAGCAACTATCCCTTATGAATTAAGATAATGGGACATCTTGAGGAATATCCTACTGATGAGAAATTATAAGAATAAAGAAATAGTATTGTATTGCCTATTACTACCTTTATTTTAAATCTGACTGGCAACTTAAATTGCTAATGAAAATATATTCTCTCCACAATAGCACAATTTGATAATGTTGTAATTTGAAGACTACTGAAATATCTAAAAGACTGACATAACAGTCTTTTCAGATCCTTTAATTCAGTATAGACTTGCAACATAAAAGCATTCACCAATGCATTTTAGGCCTGTCAAGCATCTGATTATTTACTTGTTGAATATTACACTACCATATACCATTAAGACAATGTTTAAAACCATATTTTATATGTATGATTAGAACTACCTTTTGACCCCCGAAATAAGCACTTGGCCTTATTTTCAGGGGTCTTTTTTTTTAAGGTGCAGGAGGCGGCGAGTGCGATCACCTCATGGCTGCTCGGCCCCTTAACCTTGGCCTGCGGATCAGCTGATCCAGTGAGGGCCGTAAATTCTGTCTCTCCAGGCGCCTGGAGATATTTCCAGCACACTCTTGCTAGCCCCAGCCCTGCCCACAGCGCTAGGCAACCTTGCAGCCGAGAGCCTCTCTGTTCCACAGCTCACCTTGTGGCTATGGAGCAAGTGGCGACCATGGTTTGTGCTCCACGGGTGTTGCTTAGGCTCCTGCTACAATGAGGCAGAAAGCCATGCGGCCTGTCAGAATCGCCCCCCCACCCCTCTACCCGGCGCTGCTGCTTGAGAAAAGGACAGGCAATTGTGGGAAGCGCATGCTTACGATAGAAGCAAAGTGCAGCCTGTCCCTTTCAAGCGATCAAATGTCTGTGTGTGTGAGAGAGAGAATGAGAGAGAGAGCGAGAGAAAGAGAAACGATGGAGGGGAGTAACAAGAATTGCAGGCAACACTGTTTGAAAGAGTTTCGTCTCTGCCATTTCTCTTTCTCTCTCTCTCTGTCACACACACACACACACTTGATGAAAATGGCAGAGGGCAGGCAACTGGGTAAGGAAACTGACCCTCCCACGCCTCCAACTCAGTGCCTGCTCAGGGTGGTGCCCCGAGGCCCGGCCTCTGCGTGGGCGACTCCCGCATACCTCATTGTAGCAGGAGCCTAAGCAACACCCGCGGAGCGCAAACCGTGGTTGCCGTTTGCTCCATAGGCACAAGGTGAGCTGCGGAACAGAGGGGCCCTCAGCAAGGTTGCCTAGCGCTGTGGGCAGGGCTGGGGCTAGCAAGAGTGCGCTGTAAATATCTCCAGGCACCCGGAGAGACAGAATTCCCGGCCCTCGCTGGATCAGCTGATCAGCGGGCCGTGGTTAAGGGGCCCAGCAACCTTGAGGTGACCAGGGAAGGGAAGGGCTGCCTCCTGTGCTGGCCACGCCCATCCACTTCACTAGGTCTTATTTTTGGGGGAGGGCATATATTTAGGCCCACCCCAAAAAATCAGGCTTGGCCTTATTTTCGGCACAGGTCGTATTTTTGGGGAAACACAGTATATATATAAATATAAATATTTACAAACCAATGAACAAAGCTATAAGAAAAAAGGATTTTTTTAATGTTGTCATTTGCTTTTTACAAGAACAATACTGAACAATATCACCTCAAAAATGTTCTTTAATTTACAGTTCTACTTATAAATTAAAGTAGAACTTTATTCTTAGCTAATAGGTTACTATACTAACATGTAATGGTACGATATGTTGCTATTTCCTATATTAATAGATTAATGATCAAAGTGGTATTAGTTTTGCAATGAGTATTATATTTACAGTAGATAGCACTGTATGTTTCTGCTAAGAAAGTCATAGTCCAATAATCATTTTATTTTGTTGTTAACATTTTATAAGTACTTTTACTCATTAGTACTCATTGACAAATAAACCTAAGGATAAGTCTTCATTCCAGATAAAGATCAGTAATTAGTACTTCTGTTTCCACTAAAATTAAGAACAATATTCCTTTGCCAACCATGATTTTTAAAAAAAGGGAAAATAGTGTACAGCAGAGAAAATATTACTAAGTCAATGTCAAACACATTTGCACAATTAAAATGAGCATTATCAACAGAGTGGTGACATTAGACTCAAAGCTGTTGATTAATTAAATAGCCAATGGGATATAAACTGCTGAAAGCTCAGCCTCAAAGGCAACCTTCACTGTTGTTAGCAGAAAATAACACAACATGGCATCAACACATGGGATGGCTTGTAATTGCTTGGTGAAAGAAACAAAGTAAGAATGTTGTACTTACAGAAATGTAATTGCTCCAGAAAGAAAGCCAAGCAATTATCTTTATAGTATTAATTAATCACTGTTCTAAGTGTGAACACAAGGCTTCTTTCTGTCAGACCCCAGTATTAGGAGTGGGACAATCAGAATAGATATGTACTTTACTCATTGTGTTGTAAACATTGAAAATTCCTCAGTAACAATAGTAAGTTACCAAATAATGACAAGCTTATGCTACTTGTAAAATGTATCTTACTGATAGATATTGTTGACCTATAAAAGAAACATAATTTGGAATTCTTGGAAAGTACTAAAACACAGAGTTTTAAAACATTGCAAAATGCTTCCCAAAGTACTGTATGAGTCATTTCATTCAAGCTGCAAGTAATTTATTCAGTTTGTAAGACAAGCAATAGTTTGTTTGAATGCTATCAATTTATTTCAAAGAAGCCCAATAAAACATTGCTCCCAATATGAAAAAAGTAATAACAATATAATGAAATAACAATAAAAATAACAATAATAAAAATAAAAATAAAAAACAGTATATGAGTTACTTTTATAGTATATTAACTGATTCTTTCCAATTTAAAGTTGAAAGTATATTTTTACAATAATTTTATAAAATATGATAGTTAAAAAGATAAACAAAACTACAAAAATAAAATAATAAAAATAAAAATTAGAAACTGCAGAAAAAATATAGAAAGAAAAATGAAAAAAAATAAGAATATAGCAAAGAAAAAGAAAAGAAATATATAAAGAAGTGACTTCCCTCTTCATCATAACCAGTACAAACAATTTTAATTACTTATCACCATCACTTAAAATACAATGAATGATCTCTTTGAAGTTATCCACATTGCTTTTCCATTTGCATATCTTGTGTAATTATTAAGACAACCTGTGGTTTCATTTGTATATGTCAGTGATGGCTAACCTTTTTTTGCTCAGGTGCCAAAAGGGTGTGCGCGCAGGTGATAGCGCATGTGCGCATGTCCACACCCATAATGCAATGCCCTCCCCCGCGCATGCACGCACAACCCCCGCGCTGCACCCCCCACGCGCATGCGCGCATGACTCACTGAGCCTGTGGATGGCAAAAAAACGGATTCCAGCTGATTTTAGGCCTTCCGGAGGGGGGGGGGGAGGTCGTTTTCGCCTTCCCCAGGCTTCTGGAAAGCCTCCGGAGCCTGTGGATGGTGAAAAATGTTTTTTGCCATCCACAGGCTCTGGAGGCTTTCCTGAAGCCTGGGGAAGGTGAAATTGACCTCACCCCCGTCCTCCGGAAGGCCGAAAATCAGCTGGCCAGCACGCACATGCGCGCTGGAGCTGACATAGCGCAAAACCTCACGTGCCCTCAGATATGGCTCCACGTGCCACCTATGGCACGCATACCATAGGTTTGCAATCACAGGTATATGTGATGTAAAATTCTTGTAGCTTGTCACTTTTAAATCCACTTTCAAATCAGGTTCAGTTTGATGGGTAAAACCTGTTCCTGTTCTAAAATATCTTTTAAAGAAAGTCTGTCTATAATGGCAGACACTTTTAAGATTAACTTCTGGATCCAATGCTCATAAATATCCTCAATACATCTGATGTTAAAATATTTGGCTCCATTTTGTGTTTGCAAGTCAAATTTAATTGTTCTTTTCCTTGAATTGTAATCTTTAATTGCTCCTGCTGTCCTCTAGCATCCAATGTTCAAATTTCCATCATATCATATTATCATTTAAGAATTCAAAACGACAGCGTTTTCCCAAGTAAAGGATTCTTAGGATTAATTTCAAAATCTTATTTCAAATCCATCTGGACCCTTAATACATTTATAACTTCAACATTCTAATCACCCCTTTTCTGTTCATTATTTTTTAAAAATATATTTTTAAAAATGTCTATAAACTTATCTTTAAAACTTCTTTTCCTAAGGATTAAAGGAAATTCACCTGCTGCAATTATAAAACTTGTTGATTGGAAGGTTCTTAATGGTTGAAAAATAGTTAAGAAGCAATTTCCAAAACTTTTAAAAAAATGAGATTCAGCAGAAACCTGTGTCCATTAAAGCTGCATTGTGGTGATGGACTTTATGAAAAACTCTTGGTTCTCTGATGTTCAACTCATGGAGCAACTCTAGAAATCTCAGTTTATGCTGTTTACTCATGAGGAGCAGCTGTTTGGAGTTCAAGTGGGCAATCTGAAGATACCGGGTTGGCCAGAAATTGCCATCGGGCTACCGATCTTACTACAGTGCTGTCACTGCTCTCTTGGAGTCATCCAGTTCGACATGAATCCTTACCTGAAGTTCCAAAGGATAATGTGATATTGATGTTATCAAAATCTGCCTGGAGAGTGATACTCAAAGTTTACAAATACATATTATCATTCAAAGCACACAAATTATTATTAATAATATTAAAAGGAAAACAAATATGGCTCAAAAGTTTCAAGTTTAATTATTAGGCTTTGGTTTTTACATTTCCCATGCAATCTACTTAGAGGCATGTGAGAGACTGAACTCTTTCAATCTGCTTTGTCATTTTTCTTTCATTCTGTAGAAAATTGAATATTTGGGACTATGCTTAGATAGGAATAAGCCATTCCTTCTTCTCATAGTTAAGATAATTTTCTTTCTTTTAAATTCTTTTGAAAAGCAATTTAAAGTTTCTCAAATATGGAAATCAATTTGTTTAGAAACAAAACAATTACAGCGAAGTCTATATCATTTAATTCAAAAGTAAATGCAATTAAGTTCAGATAGATCTAGGTAAACAACTATGACTGGAATAATCAATTTTTTAATTATTTGATAATCTTTCTATTTTTAACATTTACAATAATTTTTAGGTGGTATAATTTATGATATAGTTTAAAACTAAAAAAAAATATTCATTAGTTTGTTCAAAATTATAATTTTTATCCTTGTAATGCTTATTTGCAATATACTGCAATGAAAAAATTGCTTAAGGGTTCATTCTATTATAGAATAGGATATAGATTATTAATTTAAGGTATGTCAGGGTTATGAAATCAGCTCTTTAATATTCACTTAAAAATCCAGGATGGAAAAGTAGAAAGTAATACTGAAAATTTACCCCAATATTGTGAAATAAATTGTATAATTTGTGTGGAAAGGGAAGAGGGATAATTTAAAAGACTAAAAATATGTGATATTGAAATAGCATATAATGCACAGACATGTGCACACATAATTAATATTTTCAGTTTCAATAATGATAAAAATGTTTTCTTAGTGTTCAGATAGGCAAAAATTGAAATTAATCTTTAAACTATTGCATGATAGGCTCAATGTTAAAAATAGACATGTACAGTATATACTGCAGTCATTAATGCTATATGTGTTGATGAATATTTTGAATAATGAACATGTCCTATTCTTTTTATTGGTTATTTTTAGTAATATAATTACATCACTTGAATATTAGGAACTAAAGTATATCTGCCCTGGGTAACTTAAAATGATTGCTTTTATTATATAAAAACAGCATTTTGGTTATATTATACGAACCATCTAATAAGGATAATATCTTAAAGTATTTTAAAAGCTTTGCCCTTTTAAAATACTGCCACAATACAAAAGGATAAGTCATTTAAGGGAGTCCTTGAAGTTATATCATATTAGTTCTCCTTTCAGTTCCTATTATTTTCTGCTTTATGTTTTAATAAGAGTTCTGTATCTCATGCATGATTGCTTCTAAAATAATTTAAAGTTATGATGATGGAATATACTTTCAGTAATGATGACGTTCAGATCTTCCTTTTTCTTCACCCTTGGCAGAATGAATTACCATCAACTTTTCTTTTTATTATTATAGTGCTGTCTATGATTTCTGAAACAAGTGCTAAAATGTCTGCCACTATAGCAATTCAAGTTACCAAATGCTTTTCTATTAACAGTTCTCCCTTTTTAAATTGTTATCACTGCAGTCCATTAACAGCACTTTTGTCTTTTGTTCCACTCCTGAAGATTTTCAGTGATCTTATATATATTAACTATAAGATACCTCTTAATCGGGGTGAAATACTACCGGTTTGGTCCGGTCCGGGTGAACCGGTAGCGGCGGCCACCAGTGGTTCAGAGAACCGGTAGCGGAGGCAGCACAAGGCTCCGCCCACCCGCCCGGACATCACCATTTTCTTGTTTTTAACTCTCTGTGCATGCGCAAAGTGTTCTGCGCATGCGCAGAGGGTGAAAAAGCACGTGCGACGGGCACGCGCCTCCAAACCGGTAGGGAAGGTAAGTAGATTTCACCGCTGCTCTTAATGTATTGTACAGGCTAATTTCCTGCCTTGCTTCCCCCCCCCCATTGTACAGGACTTTTTGTTAATAAGGACAAGAGGCAAAGTAAATTAATGGTTAGTCCATCAAGTTTATTTGCTCACTAACTATGATCTCTAAAAAGCACCTTTGATCTTGAATTCTCTTTGATCAACTGAAGAACGGTCTTCAGTTCAGTGAGTTAAATTGTCCAGACTATGTAAAATCTTTGTGTAGAAGGATTCCTGCTGCTTTGTGTTTATGATAATATCTATATTACAATTAGCCTGCAGTTGCTACCTCACTAATTATATCCTAATAGAAAATACATGCACTTTCAAAATATTACCACTTTTGTTGCCCACTTCCTCAAAAACAGTATGAAACCCATACCTAATCACCTTCACTTCTGACAGCCACAAAATGCCAAGACCTGACAAAGAACACTTATGAACCAGTAATTATTTCCCATGGTTGAAGAAAGAGTGAAGAAAAAAAAACATGTTCAACCAGAGCTTAGGTCCGCTAGCTGCTGCAGTTGCTAGAGTAAAAGAAATCCCCTTACTCCCACTTCACAAATAAACTAAAGAAAATAAATTACTAGTGTCCCCTCATCCCAGTTTTCATTACATGAGCGCATTTGTTTGGCAAGTTATAATAAAAAAAATAAGCAAACAGCTGCTATGAGGGGAACCTACCAGGCTGCAAAGGCACCATTCTCTATGTAATGATTTTAAAATTACAGTCAACTATGAAACTGAAAGAATAGCAAGTTGCATTTTAAAACTAGTTGCTTTTCATAGTAGCACTGGTCATGATTATTCATTGCTGTGGTGGGGAGAATGGAGGAATGCAGCAGGGATTGTTCTTGATTATTTTGGCTGTTCATAAATCTTTGCAACACTTCTCAGGTGTACATTAGCCCAGCAAAGTGAGCAGGAATGAAACTAGCTGGAATTCTACTGGCTCCCCTTCCCTTGAGTTAGAGAGCAGTTGATTGCAAAAGCACCATGGTGTTGCTTGAGGTTAAAGATGGATCCCTAAGCCTTAAAAGGGATGTTAGCCATATATATTTTTTAACTGAAACAATATACTCTAAATATAGGAGAGATTAGTAGTTGCCTTCTATTCAGGAGAGGGTAATTTTTTTAAAAAAGCACACAAAAAAAATCAATGGAAACAGCATCAGCATTTTAAATAATTGCAAATAGAAATACTAGATTTGCTTCAGTTTCAAATGAACTACAGATAGAATAAATTTGCTTAGCCCTGCAACACATCTAATGTATGAAATGCTTCCATGATTCCATTGGTACAGAATTCTCAAGCATGTGTCTTCTCTGTTTTCCATATCAACAGAATCAAAACTCAAGAATGTTTGGTGGAACTATGAGATTTGCAGAAATATCTACTGAAAATAAATGGAATCTCCTTAAAAATACAAAAAATAATATGCTTATTGCTCCTAAAAAGCTTTCAGGGAAATGATAGTTGAAATACTAAAGAAGAGAGGAAGAAAGAACTGATATAATGAAGTTCCTAGCAGTGTGTACTATTATCGGAAGAGTCTGTGGTTGTTGATTGGCCTACAGAACAAAAGTATACATGTTAGGAATGGACTTCAAGAATAATCAACTGAAATTGTTAGCTCTATAACATCCAATGGGCCACAACATCTGAAGGTTTGAAATTCCTTAGGAAGCAAAATATAAAGTACTCTTATCAGTCCTCACTGTAAAAAATATGACCCTATTCACAGATAAGCTTAACTGGATCAAAGAGAAAGTCAGTCCATCATGTAGACATGTGAACCCAACAACAGATAGGGCTAGCTAGTGTTAACCTAAAGTAACCCCAGGGTCATTGGGGATAAAAGTAATTCTTCCCACATCAGTTATGTCATGCAAACAGGCACAAAGGATTGAGTGGATTAAACTTCCCAGCAAACTCTAGTATTGCCCTGTGAAACATTGAGAAAAAAACTCCATTCAATTCTATCCATATTAGTGACCCCGATTGAGCACCATTTCCCCCCATTCCATAGAAGAAAAATATTTTTTTAAAAAATAGTATCATATATTGCAACTGCAACAATGTTGAAAATGACATTTTTTCTTTTTCCCTAAAACATTGGCAACTATGCAAGAGAAAATATAATTTTTTTACCCTACTTAAGTATTAATATATGGGACAGCTGTAAAGATCAGTCATTTTATGCAAATATGGCTTATAAGTCCTATCTATAACACAATACTGAATTACTATGCAAGCAGTAACCTTCTTCAAACAGAAAGGCTTTACATAATACCAAAAATCCTAATCTAATACGAATCTAAAACAATCCCCAGATTGTGAATCAGATTGAAATGGGTATTGATATTCCATACAAGATCAAAGATGTAAGCTCTATTTGGTCTTATAAGAATTGAGCCAAAATCAGTTCCTTCCCCCTAAATCCATGGTCTCCAGACCCTTGGACACACAATACTGAAGTAGCTTGATAGCAATACTTTGAAAGTCAAGAAGCAAGATGTACAGCTGAGTATCATCAGCCTATTGATAATCACAGACCCAGATTTTATGGATAATCATGAATATCCTAAACAGAAAAGAATAAAGCGAGAAGTCTGTAGTGTCTCACAAATGAAAAACCACATCTTGGTTGACTAGACTCAAACATAGAGAAAGAGGAAAAAAACATAGTAACAAGACTGTCTCCACACCCAGTCCCAGAAGGATATTGTCATCAGATCTACTGTGTGATCAAGCATCACAAGGATAGAGTTGACACCCATCCTGATTCTATCAAAGGCATTTAACAAATGCAATCATATTTGATGCAATCACATTAATGATGTCTTAGTATGGAACCATAATCTGAAACCTGACTGGAATGATTTACAGTCAGGGTCTGTTTTCAGGGTCTTCTGGTGCTGTTGTCAGACTACCATGTCAACAACCTTCCCTAAAAGGGAAGACTGGATGAAAATTGTTCAGAATGTTGGATCTAGGTTGGCTTCTTGGGCATGGGGAATGCCCTTCACAACTGAGGGAACCACTCTCATTCAAAGGAGCTGATACTGCCACATGGACACAACTACAGGTTTTTAGCAGCTTTAACCATTTAGGTGGTACTGGATTTAATACAGTAAGCAGGAGACTAAGCTTACTGAATGACCCTATCTATGCTAAACAGAAAGGAATAAAGGACTACAGACTGAAGCCTATCCTAGAGAAACTCAAAAGGTCATGCTCCAGGCAACTCAGCTGGCCTTGCTCACTATGGTTCAACTTTGAGCAACTTTATTATTGCTGACTTTGCTGTTTTTTTTTTTAAATTTTGCTATTTTTCATATTTTACTATGAAAACTTCATTATGTCACTAGGAATCATGCTGAACTTGAGAATGCTTTTACAGTACATATCTGCTTGTAGTTTTAATAATGTTCTTTTTTTATTAACCCTATTGCTAAACAGTTTGAATGATGGAACAAAAATCTCTAAATAACTTTTTTAAATGATATAAATAAATAGTAAGCAGAAAACAGCTTTTATGTTTAATTTAGGAGGTGGATAGTCATGATTTTGTACATCTTTAATTTGTTTAGAAGGATCTCTGTCATTTGTTGAATTCAAAATGCTTGATAAAAAATAATGTTTCATTATACAGATTTTATAATACATTAAACAATATAAGGGGAGATAACTACTCATGAATGAATGTTCAAACATAAAGAAGGTTCATAGTATCATAGGAAGTAAGTGTTGGAAAGGATCTTAAATATCACAATCAATTTTGTATTTTAAAGAGAATTTGAATTGAACTGAACTGAATTGAATAATTTATTTGGCCAACTATGATTAGACACTAAGATTTTTTTCTCCAGTGCAGAAGTTCTCAGTGTACATGCAAAGTAACAGAATAATGATAATCATCATCACAATAGCATCAATAAAAGAGGGGAGTAAGAAAGATAATAAGAAGGATAAATAATAACACCACAGCCATACTACATAGGTAAATACACATAGACATTAGACAGCACTGTGAGAATTAATTGTTAAGCAGAATAGAATAGAATAGAATAACAGAGTTGGAAGGGACCTTGGAGGTCTTCTAGTCCAACCCCCTGCTTAGGCAGGAAACCCTACACCACTTCAGACAAATGGTTATCCAACATATTCTTGGTATAACAATCATCTTTTAGAACTTGGGACTTGGAGTTCAAATATTAAATATCCAGAGTTATTTTATATTTTGCATTCTGGAATTCATGGATAGAAAATAGTGTTCATACAGCATCATATTTTATTCTGTAAATCTATAAAATCTGCAAAATTATATTTTTCCAAATATAATTTTTATTTTAAAAAAATTAATTAGAATAGTAAAAACTAATACAAACTAAATTTAGAGAAAGAGAACCGAATGGAAATAAAGAATAAAAAGTACAAGTGCTATCATGTCTCCCCTAGTCCTTCTTTTCATTAAACTAGACATACCCAGTTCCTGCAACCGTTCTTCATATGTTTTAGCCTCCAGTCCCCTAATCATCTTTGTTGCTGTTCTCTGCATTCTTTCTAGAGTCTCAACATCCTTTTTACATCGTGGCGACCAAAACTGAATGCAGTATTCCAAGTGTGGCCTTACCAAGGCATTATAAAGTGGTATTAACACTTCACGTGAGAATGATGGCTAAAGGGGGAAAAAACTTTTCCTGTGTCTAGTTGTTTTGGCATGCAATGCCCTTTAGCATCCTTCCGAGGGGAAGAGATAAAAGTTTATGTCCAGGATGTTAGGTGTCTGCAGATATCTTCTCAGCCCTCCTTCTGACCCGCACAATATACAGGTCTTATATGGAAGGCAGACTGGTTGCTATTGGTGGTTTTTTTTTTTTCAGTCTTAACTACCTATTGGAATCTGTACCTGTCCTGTTTGGTTGCTGTACCAAAGTAGTCAGTTATAGAACTACAAATGACAGACTCAATAATTCCTCTATAAAATTGTATCAATAGCTCCGGAGGAGTCTGAACTTCCTGAGTTGACACAGGAAGAACATTCTTTGTTGTGTCTTTTTAATGATGATTCTAATAGGGGTGGGTTCTGGATCCTTTTGCTGCCGGTTCTCTCAGGCTTTGCGCGTGCCCCTGCAGCAATAAAAAAATAGCTTCTGCGCATGTGCAGAAGCAAAAATTCGCTTCTGCGCATGCGAAGAAACAAAATCCAAGATGGCAGCCCACTGAGACACCAAAAGAACCGGTTCCGTGACATCATCGCCGGTTTACTAACGGTTCTAAAGAATCGGTTAGAACCGGTAGGAACCCCCCTCTGGTTCTTATGTTAAGTATAATTTCAAGTCCTGGCAGATTATAAAACTCCAAAATTGGAAGTAATCTACTGCTGATACTGTGCTGTTGAAAATAGTAAGAGCTAGTAAAATAGAAGGCCTCCTCCTAAAATCCACTCTCATTTTTACAGTTTTAAGCATATTCAATTCCAGATTGTAACGGCTGCACCACAGGGCCAGTTGTTCAACCTCCCATTGTTCATATCTTTAAAGTCTTTTTTGCACATATTCCATTGTATCCATAAAGCCACTGAGTTGAGCTTGCAATCCCTAAACCTCAATTTGCATGTCTTATTATTAGTGTTTTTGAGAATTTCTCTTGGTAATTTTTGGGATTTGATCTACTGTTGGAGGAGGCAATGAGGGCTTCCTTTGGGTTTTTACTGACGTATAGGAGAAAAGGAATGCTGTAGATCACTGCATATGAATTATATAATGAAAATTAGGATATTCAGTCATACCTTTAACCACTTTGCTCAGAATATGTTCAAGAACACCATACTACAGCCAAGAAATTTTCTGTAATTCTCTTCTCTTTTCAAATAAACTTCTAAAGCAAATTTTCAACAGTCTGAACTGATAGGAAAATAATAATAGTTTATTATTTTGTGTCTGAATATAAAAACAGCAGGAAACCATTTTGATCTTAACTATAGTAGTTAAGTATCCATATTAAGTGACAGGCCGTTTCTTACAGCAGTGAGTCTGCTAAGAGATCTAAAAGTCATATTTTGTCGATGTTTTTTTTTTAATATCCATAAATGTATTATTATTAAAAGGCAGAAATAAGCACTAATTTTAGACTATATATAACAGCACATTAATTCTATCTCTAGAATTATGAAAAAAATAAATTTGTTAGTTATGCATCTGTACAGAGAAGTATCTGATTTTGTAGCTATGGTTCCTTCTTCAAACTATAGGATTTTTAATCTTTTTAACTGTTTTAAGTAATATTCTTATAATACAGTATTACTATAAAATGTTTTGAAATCCAGAATATGAGTAGATTAAAAATAAATGATTTATAATCTAGTTTAAAGGAATACTGGGCTTATCTCAGAAATAAACTGTTCAGAAAATAACATCTTTATAATTTATTAAAAGCAAAGATTTTCCCTAAGAATGAAAAAGTATATACTACATACAGTGTTTAGCATGGGAACATGTACTGATAAATTTTATAAGTCTGGGCTAGCAGCTTTTTACTTCTTTGTTAATGATATATTTTGGCACTGGATAGAGTGTCAATAGCAGAATGGTTCTTCCTTATAACTTCACTATTTTCCATCAATATGCTTCTTTCTGTATCTTAACAGATTGGATATTGATTGAGCTCTTCTTCCTTCACAATATCTAATATTGAAATCTGATTAATTTACCTATTATCATCTGCATAATTGATTATTGATATTGAAAAACAATATAACATTTTGATGTTGGAATATGAATAAAGTGTAAATAAAAAATATTGAAAAAAAGGACTTCTCTCAGAAATAAAGTGAGCCACTATTAAATATACTTTTGTGAAAGCAGTGAATATTTCTGCTTGTAAGAGCAATTTGATTGGAAAGTGGTTGAGATGTATAAGTTATTCTGTTGGTTTTTCTCCTTGTGATATTGACTGCTTCCTTGTTGTTTTATTGTTTCGATTCTTGAAATGGCAGAGCTATGATAGTGTGTTATTATGTTCTTGTTGGAACTTTGTTATAAATTTGATTAACTGAATGAAAAATATCTGTTGAAAAGAATGGAGAGTGTGAGAGAGAGAGACACTGGCTGTGTCCTAATATCTTACTGGCATTCTCCTAGAGTATCAAGATTCATTCATAAGAGTAACGATCAATGACTAAAACAAGTTCAAAACAAGAACATCATGAATCTGTTTTAGTTGAATAGTCATAAAAATTCAAACCTTGAACCCAGAAAAGTCACTAAGCTTTTGTGTCCTTGTTCTTTTCTCCTCTCATTTCCTGGTGTTGAAATATATTGTAAATGGATGCATTAGATAACACATAATAGGCTTTCATAACAATAACATGTTAAAGATTAACATTTTATTCTATATTTATTCAGCACTGTTTATGCATTCAGTTTTTTTTCAAAAGTAACTTGTAAAATTAATAATATACAATACTCATATCCTAGTTTAATTAAACCATATCTGTTATCTTTTGAGATCTAACAGTACATTTTATGCTTCACTTGCCTGAGCCCACAACTATTCCAATAATATGTTGATATACAAGGTTTTAGAGGTCTTTTGTCTTAGCCAAACATCAATACTTTTCAGAGGTGTGATCCAACTCCTGCTGATCCTTCAGTTAAGAAAAATTGCAAAAGAATTCAGCAGGAGCTTAATAAGGAATTGGCAACAGGAACTGAATATTATTATTGGAACAGAAGTGATGATTTGCAAATCCATGCTATCACTTTCTCTATCACTTTTTCCTTTTTTACCATAAATATTACAGAATCTGTACAAAGTGGAAAAATTATACTCCTTTACAGTGTCTTATTACAGTGATTTTTATGCCACATAATCGTGACATTTTTCCGGCTTACTAATTTGCTATAACTTTAGAAAAATTCTTTCTGCACCACAATTGTTGTAGCATTCGCTTCATAAAAATGTATAGTGTCTTAAATTCTTGAGACTTAATAAAATTTAAAGTTTGGAGACTGGTGGGATTTATTTGTTTGGTATGATATAGAAGTGATCAACTGGAGTGCTGATTTACCACCAGCCTATTAAGTACTTAGAAAGCGAGAGCTGGGCAGCACAAGCAAACAACAGCTAATGACTTAAAAGCCAGCCATCAACACACCCCAATCAACATCTAAAAAGCCACTTACAGCAGGCACTGTAAATGCCACACAGAGAATAGCACACACTCTGCTAGAGAGAAGTTCCCCAAAGATGGGGTCCAGCATGAGTCCAAAATTTCGGAAGACAAAACCTTTGGTCCCGGTGACTGACCCAGACTGGATCCTGGTTTGCTTTCCCTTATTTCCAGTCTGGTACACAACTCTGATTTTGCCTAGCTTTTTCAAGATCAGCCTACATCAGCTAGGTACTGCCATTGTCATCTATAACAATTATGAAATGAAGTATTTCTCTTGAGAAATACCAGAGTCCCAAAGACAACTGGATTCTGATTTTTATTTAAGACATTTTGCTTCTCATCAGCAAAGCTTCTTCAGTTCTAACTAACTAATGTGAATAAAGGGGATTTATACTCTCTGCAATCAGCCAGCTGTTAACATTCTAAGTGGTGTTGAAACTACCTAGAGATTAATCTGTATCCTCAAAGTCACCTGAATAAGGATGCAAACAAGTGTGGAACCATTTTAGGATTGCTAAAAGAATTGCACTGAAAAAAGGAGATAAGTGGTATCATACCTCTCCCCCTTCGTTGAGAAAAGGCTGTTCAATTTTAGCATAGATGGCCTCTTTGAACCACAGTGGACATGTGCTGCCTTCAAAGGAGTAAACTTTTCCTTCAGGTATAGAAGGATTGCTGAATTCTGTCCTGGTGCATTGGTTCTCTTATGTTAAGCCATTCATTTATGTAGTGGTTGTTTTGTTTCCCCAATGTATAAATCTGTACATGACTCGCTACATTGTACTGCATATACACAACAATAAAATAATGTGTATAATCACTTTTGTTGTAAAACAAGATATTGCTTCTTACTGAAATAAAAATTTTAATATCTGTTAGATAAGGTCTTTGTAGCTTTTGTGCTCTACCCATCGAAATCAGCTGAATTGAATGTTTTTGGAATAGGTCTTTCACTGCTCTACTCTGGATTTTTAGTATCAGTGGTATCTTTAATATTCTACTATCAATCCGATATGGATAAGAAAATTTACAAAGAATCCCTGTTGTGCCCTCTTGTGACTTGGTAAACTGTCAGGGTGTCTTGTTTTACTTTTCAAACATCTCTATTGAATTAATGTACTAATCCTCACATATAGCAGCAAACTTTATGGTTTTGTAATTTGAACTCAGTTTGAAAAAGTATAAAAGTGACATTTTAAAAATGTAAATAATGCAATGATACAAGATGCAAATACAAAAATAATGTAAAAAATATGATAAACTGAAGTTATCAATTATGTCTTTAGTTTCTGTTCTTGGCTTTGAATCTAATATGAGAGTGCCAAAAACAGAAATATAATTGTAAATAATTAATAGAGTCACAGACAGATAGACATATAGATAATTCAACATGGCAGAGTCAATACACATTTCTTTTTGGGTTATAGGGAGATAACAACAGCTATACCAATTATTTATAGCTGTCTTAATTATACAAATAACCTGTACTGCTCAGTTAAGTAATTTATAGCTAATATATCAGCATTATTATACCTGACAGATCTTAGTGAAGTCGTCATAATATGAGTATATTGATTGTAGCAATAAATGAACATTTTCATAAAAGGAAACAAAATATAACATCAAGGACTATCGCAACAAGTTTGCCGGTATAGTTTCCATTTCACTAAACAGAACTAAATCAGCATGACCCAAAATCTCAATGATATCTTGAAGCAAAGAACTATTTTCATACCACATTACATAATAGACTAGGTGTGAAATTAGTTTTACAGTGAACGAACACCCTAAAGGTTGTTAATTTTTTTAAACCTAGTGTATTTTCCACAAGGCAACATTACATATTCTCCTTCTGTTTATGTTAGTTATAAGCAATGGGTGGCTATATACTGCCAGAATCTTGAAATTTCTTATCCTGAGGCCACTCTGATTAGTATTTGTACTTATAAAAATATTATCTGATGCTGTGAGAGTCCTCTAGAATACTGAAAAATTTCACTCAATATCACCGTTCTGTACCCATAAACAAAATATGTTCTTATTCTTCCCATTGCATAGCAGTAATTCAAGGCAGTAGATATGAGCTCTTTATTTCTTCCTTCTACTCTCCACACTGGAACCTTAGCATAATACAAGTGGATCAGAGTGAATGAGGAATTGTTGGGAAGACCTGTGAGTAAAAAGAGAAAGTTGATAAGAAAAAGGGAAAATCCTCTGAGGCTTGGAATAAGAATATGGACAGAATGCATAGTCTAATCTGTTTCAACTGAGGGTTGATTAGTTATCACTGAATCTAATTGTGTAAAAATATGTCACTTTGGAGGGTAAATAATAATAAAAAGATTAAACATGTTTGATGGAATGTAAAGGTTGAATTTGGCACATTTACAGTTACATATATGATCCTGATCTAAGATTATTTTTGATTTGGGATTTTGTTTCCATAATTTTGTGCTATAACTAATACCTACAAACAAGTAAAGAAAAGCAAGGATAAAAGGTGAAACATCTTGCAAGGGGAATACACAATAAACTTACTGCATTAAATTAACCTTTTAAAAGTATAACCATACGGATTTTTGCAATAATAGACAAGCAATTGAACTTAGAAATAACTGGGGAATTTAAAATGTCAGGTCACTAAACTCAGTAAGGGAACTTCAAAATAAATCAGGAGGAATAGCAATAATAGCAAAAAACAAAAAAACAAAACCATTAACGTGGCTAAAATAAAAAGTAAAAGGAGGTTTTAAAGAAAGAGCAGGTATTACATCAGTTTTCATATGTATATAAACATGTGTATATGTATTTAATTCAACCATTCATGTTATATCAAAATGTTTACTTGGTATACCTGGCTATTTGTTTATATCTCATAATTAGAACTGTCTTTTGTGACAATAACTTTGTCTCCTATGTCTCCAGTCATGACAATCAAAAATAACTGTGCAGCTGGCAAAATAGTGACCATCATTCCTTTTTTCCATATTTTATTTTAAGTCCAGTCCAGTTGTGGGTTTCAAATTTTTTTACTACCGGTTCTGTGGGCGTGGCTTGGTGGGTGTGGCAAGGGAAGGATACTGTAAAATCTCCATTCCCACCCACTCCAAGGGAAGGTTACTGCAAAATCTCCATTCCCTACCCACTCAAGGGGAAGGTTACTGCAAAATCCCCATTTCCTTCCAATCAGCTGGGACTCGGGAGGCAGAGAATAGATGGGGGCAGGGCCAGTCAGGGGTGGTATTTACCGGTTCTCCGAACTATTCAAAATTTCCACTACCGGTTCTCTGAACTACTCAAAATTTCTGCTACCGGTTCTCCAGAACTGGTCAGAACCTGCTGAAACCCACCTCTGGTCCAGTCTCTGAAACTGATGTTATATCTAGGAAGTCACTCATATATATGTGTGCTGCACTGCAGGGGAGGAAAGCCCTGAGTATTTCTCCTTTTACCTCACTATTTGCCATTCTTTCCTCTTATTTCAGAAAGAGAGAAAACTTCCAACTTTGATTCCTTATCTTTTTGTCTGATTAGACTGCTTTTTAGATTAACTTTATTTTCTTAGACATGATAGTGTTTTCAAATTTCAAATCTGAATTAGACAAGTATAAAAAAAGAGAATGCAGTGGCACAGTGGCTTAATGATGCTGGAACTGCTGGCCAGAAATGGTTTGCATTCTGATAGTTTGAGTCCTGCTCCATGAGATGGAGTGAGTTCCCATTGCTCAATCTCTAGGTCCTGCCCACCCAGCAGTTAGAAAGCATGCAATATTGTGGGTAGATAAATGAACACCACTTTGATGGGGAAAAAACTAGCTGCATTCATGTATGTGGAGAGCAGAAGTGAGGCATTGTGACACGAGGCAAGGCAAGGTGAGACAGGAGGAGAAGCCCAGAAAAGCCAGCAACCTGAGGACTGCTAGTCATCTGGTATCAGTGGTGGGATTCAGCCGGTTTGCACCTATTTGGGAGAACCGTTTGTTAACTTTCTGAACAGTTCGGAGAACCGGTTGTTGGAAGAAATCTCCTTCCAACAGCCTTTTGGTTTTTTTCCCCACTTTACATGGCTAATCCTGTCAGGAAGGCAGGAAAGGAAACATTCTGGTATGCCTTTGTGTTGTTTCTAACTTAATCCTTATCTTTATTGCCCTGCTTACAGAAACTGCCTCTCTGGTTAAGCCTAGTTACATTTTAACAGCTAATGGTTCTTGGCAGTACACCCAGACTTTGTTGCCTGAGCTCTGGAGGGACTTGACTTTCTTAAAGGGGAAGGGTTGTTTTAAGCTTTTTACACTGCTTTAGTGGTTCCTGGCACTGTCCTTTTGGGGTGTACTTCCAAGAGGCAGGATGCAAGCTTGGCACTGATTTTTTTTATTTCCTTTCTGGGGGCATGTGATCTTTCCTTAAATCTGGATTATTTCCTTAGGATATCTTGTGAGGTGAGTGAGACCAGCTGGTATCTTTAAGTGGTGCAAATGGATCTAAGGATTGCTTCTCCTGGGTGGAAAAGGGTGCTTTGTCAGTTCACTGAGCACAGTAGTCTCTTGTCTATGGGGATTCTTCAGTCATCCAGGTCATGGTTGTCCCATAAGTGCTTTTTTCAAGAGGCAACTGGACTTTCTTGGTTTCCAGAAAGTCCAGTTGCCTCTTGAAAAAGCACCTTTGGGACAGGAGTCTCTTGCATTGCTTTGGAGTGGCCAAGGCACATGATTGCTCACTGATAATGATAATAATGAAGATTTTTTTTAAAAAAAAAGAGGTAGGGATGTGGATCCTCCCTCCAATTCATTTTAGTTTTCTCTCATGATAATAAGTCTTAGTAACATGGCACCAGGCTTGAAGTTTATTTAGATATCTGTGGCATGTACTAATTTTATTATTTTCCTGACAGCTTGGGAGGCTTGAACCTGGGTTCCCTATATACTTTGTTAATTTGTCTCTGTAGCTCGGCATTTTGTAGCACAAGTGTGCCCACCCACTTTCTGGAGAGCTTAAATGACCTCTCTGCTAAAGTGTTTCACTGTATGAGCAAGAGTTGGATGCTGATAGCTATCGTTGCATTTTAACTATTTTAATTCCTCAAGATGCTCTGGCACCCTGCCTGATTTGTAACTCTGGGTTGCAGGTATTGCTGATGAAAAGGAAGGTATTCGGACAGAATGGTTTAGGTTTCCATGATGGCTGTGACTGTCATTGATCTTCAGTCTGTATCCCCCCATTTCTAATCTAAGTGATGTATAGCCGTTTTTCACACTTATGACCATTGCAGCATCCCCATGGTCACGAGAGGCCAGGCAAGGCAAAGCGCCCTTCGACGTGAGTGGCGTTGAGTTGGCCACACCCACCCAGTCACATGACCACCCAACCACATCTACCCAGCTGGTCATTAGGGCAGAGAATCGGTTGTTAAATTATTTGAATCCCACCACTGTCTAGTATAAGTTAGTTTGTCCCCTGCAGTGTACCAAGGATAGGTGCACAAGTGCCAAACAGAACTAGCAATTTAGGCTGCCAGGATTGCATTGTGCATGAAGCATGTGTTGATTTCCCTGACATTGTATGCAATACACTAAATAAATCTTCTGAATTTCATTTGGGACAATCTTTACCTGTCTGGAGAGCCCTGATTCAGACTCCACTCTGTCTAACAGCTATCTGTCTCCATCTATTTCCTCTACTGCTCTGAGGATTTTATTTCCTCATTCTTAACAATGAATAGTTGTTTCCTGGCAGCCTTTGGTTATAGAGCCTTGCAACTAGATTTTCACATCATTGCCTATTTCTGGAAAGCTCTTATCAGTTTACAGTTAACAACATCAAAACATCAGAATAAAATCTTTATTAGACTAACCTTAATAAAATTATACACAAAGAAAAATATTTTATCCTCCTAAATATATAACTATGAATATATCCATATTAGTTATATTGTGCCCTAATGGTGACCTTATACTGACAGTATGTTATCATAATGAGATATAGCAGAATCTGGCAATAGGTAACTGAATAGGATCTCTATCTGTTATGAAGTAACATGTAAAATTCCCCTGCTCAACTGAGCAATTTTTAAAAGGCAATGCAAATAGGCGTGGGGTGTTTGTTTTTTTTTTTGTCTTAGTGTTACCATGTGACTGTAGGTTCTTTTCAGCTAGTTATATGTGTATGACTTTAAGGAGGACAATCGCTCCCAAGAAATCCTATGAAAGAAAAAATCCTATGGAGGATTTTTGTTGTTGTTTTCTTTTTTCTATGTACATCAGTTTACAGGAATTAAGGAAAAACTATTTACAACAGTATCCAAACTTTCCAGTTTCTAACTTTTTCTGCCTCTCTCCCAGGACTATTCCCGAGAAACCACCCACTCTGTTGCTTAGCTACCAACTTCCTCTTTTCTCCTCCTCCTTCTCCCTCAGCATTTCACTAAGAGAGAGAAGAAAATAATGTCAGCATAGATGTTGAATGATACATCATTTCCCCCTGGATCTTTGGCCAAGTCTTTCTGAGTCTGGGACTTCCCTAAAGTCTCCAGATATCTATTTCAGGCACCATTTCTCTCTATCCTTGACTGCCATGGGTTTTAGTGCATCCCTCTGTCTGTGTTTTCACATCCCTTTTTCCCCTGAAGCCTCTGGTTGATGTCTTTTTCCTGGAGTAAGGAACTGGTACCTGAACACTGAACTGAACAACCTGAACTGGATCAGCACATGCACAGTGATGTCTCTCTGTAGCCACCAACTTCCCTCACAGTCTTTCCAAAGACATATTCTGCCTTGATGCCTAAAGGAACACAAATATGTCAAACATGTACAAGATAGCAGGTATAGGTATAAACATAAACATAATCAAAGTGAATACAGATAGATGAGGACAATAGGACAGTAGGACAGGGACGGTGGGCACGCTGGTGCGCTTATGCACGCCCCTTACAGACCTCTTAGGAATGGGGTGAGGATTACAGTAGACAGTCTAAGGTTAAAGTTTTTGGGGTTTGGGGAAGAAACCACAGAGTCAGGTAGTGAATTCCAGGCATTGATCACTCTGTTGCTGAAGTCGTATTTTCTGCAGTCGAGTTTGGAGCGGTTTACATTAAGTTTGTATCTATTGTGTGCTCGTGTATTGTTGTGGTTGAAGCTGAAGTAGTCATTGACAGGTAGGACATTGTGGCAGATAATTTTATGAACTACATTTAGATCGGTTCTAAGGCGACGTAGTTCTAAGTTGTCTAAGCCCAAAATTTCAAGTCTTGTGGAATAAGGTATTCTGTTGTGAGTGGAGGAGTGGAGGACTCTTCTCATGAAATATTTTTGGACTCTCTCAATTGTATTAATGTCCAATATGCAGATATGTCTGAAACATGTCTTCCTAACTTTCTACTCCTACACCTTTATCTCCTTTTACAGTTGAAATCAGCAGCATGTCTCTCAGTAATTGAGAAGGTGGGTTCCCCCCTGATTTTAGTCTCCAACACCTCACTTGGCCAATGAGAATGCTTTCTTCACCTGGCCCATAATACTCTTGGCTAGCAGCAAGAGCAGTTCTTCTTCCCACATGACAGCACAGCTGTACTTAAAGTCTATATCTGAGCCCTATTCCAGTTTTTCTTCTCTCCTTCTGCTGACTCATGCCAGTACAGCAGCTAGTCTGGCCATAAATCCCATATGCCATATTTTGGGTGGGGGGAAAAAATAAAACTTATAAAATGTAACCAACAGACTCAGTATTGTCTGAGCTATGCAGGCATAATCTGATTTTGCTGAATCTGCCTTGCAAGAGTGCTGAAGGGAAAGCATCAAAGCAAGCTCCAGGGAAGATTGTTATAGTTTTAATTGTAGAGATAGTTGTTATAGTATAGAAGTTTTCTACAGTATAGGAAATTATAACAGGTGACATTTAGTTTACTTTCCCTAAGTAGTTGATCAGTCCTTTTGGTTTTGCTGATTTTATTAATATGGTCGATCAAATATCATGTTATTTCTTTGACTCTGAAATTAGGAAAATATCAGATGCAAAGCCTTCAGAGCAGAGTTTATTGATAACATTTGCCAAACACTGAGGTATATAATTGTCATTTTAGTGAAAGCAGATCTGCAAATAAAATTCTTTGCTGACTACTGTATTCAAGCAGTAGCTGTCTATTCCAAGCAGCACTGTCTCCAGTCTCAGAGCAACACTTGGCACATATTTCAAGGTTAGAAACAAAAAAAGAATGTAGTAAATACCTTTTGTTCCCTCTACATTTTCATAAGGAGTAAAACTGCAATCAAGTTCCAGCTGTGTCCCCTAGGGTAGTGCAGCAGATTTTTCTTTGAATAATTTAATTGTTCTTGGGGTGGGGAAAAATATCTTTTCTATCTCTGGTGTAATCTTAAAATAGAAGAAGCACTGTTAATGGACATGAAAGACACATAATTAAATTGAACCTTTGGTTTTGGAGAGTTAGACTACTACACACAATAGAATACAAATACAAATACAAAATACAATACAAAATATTTGTAGCATTTGGCTTGCTTAGTTGTTTGAATACCTATGTTCCAATTATAGGTTTTGGAATTGTTAAAAAAATACAGTGTTCCCCCAAAAATACGACTTACTCAGAAAGTAATCCCTAGCTTGATTTTTACACATGCGCCCAATATAAGCCCTACCCCCCCCAAAATAAGCCCTAATTAAGACCCCACCCACTCCTAGGTGCACAGGTAAAAATTAAGCTAGGGTGGGGATGGGGGGGTGTGGAGCTGCCCTACTACTTACCTTCGGACAGTTGCAGCCAGACCTCACACATCTCGGCCCATTTCTTCTGCAGTTGGCAAGGCTTTCCTGAAGGCCTCTGTAGCCAATAACAGAGGCCTTTGGTCCGGAGCTCTGTTATCGGCTGCAGAGGCCTTCAGGAAAGCCTCGCTGGCCTTGCTGGACAAAGAAGTTCCTGAAGGCCTCTGATAGTGAAAAAGAGGCCTGGGGCGATGCGCGCAAGTGAGGTAAGTCAGTGGATGACATCCCCCCCCCCAGAAAATAAGACCTGGTGCCTTTTTTGGTGGAGAAAAAATATAAGACAGGGTCTTATTTTTGGGGAAACACTGTAGAAAAACATTTGCTCAAAACCATTTGATCATCCTGACAATACTGGACCAGAGCTGTGAGCATTCTCAAGAGGATCAAGAGGATTATGGGACAACTTCAGTAAAGTAGGATGTGCAATGCACATTTTTTTAAAAGGGGGTGGATCAGATAGTGCAGTCATGGTTGTCATTGTGATTTTTCTGACCATGTTCTGTCCCTTTCACCAAATTCCCCCAACAATGCCCGCATAGGATTGATAACCATTTGCCATCTTCAGAACGGGTATGTCTAGCTCTTTAGATATTTGATGAAAGAGATTAAATATGAATATCAAACAACAATACTTCCCTCACTCGCTTTAAAGTTGAGATTCAACCAAATGGATTCCCTGCACGGTTGCATCTCATTCTGCAACTGATATATACGTACTTTCAAGATTAATAACAAAAAAGAACCATTTGTCATTAGTAGAATTTTTGAGCTTGTTCCATAAGTGTTCTTGTAAGAAAGCTATATTTAGTTGTAAATCGGTACTTCATATGTATTGATCTGCAAATGGTGCAGAATCAAATAGCAGAATATTGTAGTTCTCCCTTCCCTGAAGCCAGGTTGATAGTTTGCTTCAGGGAACAGAGTGCTAAATCTAATACTTCTAAATTTTTGTCAGTATTAATTATTCCCACATGTAAAATAAACATTTTTGTTTACAAGAAGAAATGCATCACGCAAGAGTAATAACAAAATATTATAATTTTATAAATAATAAAATAACATGCAAGTCCACGCTAGTAAAAATTAATATGGAGATTGTGCATTCCCATGAAGTAGCAGTTAGTGAGGCTGGACCATAAATAACAGCACACACACAAATACAATTATTGCATACAACATAAACACCATAATAGTGAAAGTATGTAGATTTTAGAATAGAATAGAACAGAACAGAACAGAACAGAACAGAACAGAACAGAATAATAGAGTAGAGTAGAGTAGAATAGAATAGAATAGAATAGAATAGAATAGAATAGAATAGAATAGAATAGAATAGAATAGAATAGAATAGAATAGAATAATATAATTCTTTATTGGCCAAGTGTGATTGGACACACAAGGAATTTGTCTTTGGTGCATATGCTCTCAGTGTACATAAAAAGACAAGATACATTCGTGAAGAATCATAAGGTACAACACTTAATGATAGTCACAGAGTACAAATAAGCAATCAAATCATACTGGGAAACAATCAATATAAATCGTAAGGATACAAGCAACAAAGTTACAGTCATGCAGTCATAAGTGGGAGGAGATGGGTGATAGGAACGATGAGAAGATTAATAGTAATAGTAGTGCAGACTTAGTAAAT
>QLTV01002266.1:147059-159994 GCA_003457575.1 Thermophis baileyi
AGGACGGGGTGTTTTTTTTGGGGAAACACGGTAAATATATATATGTGTGTGTGTGTGTGTGTGTGTGTTGTTGTTTTTCTTCTGTTAAATCACCTGGTATACCCAAATATGGAAGGGAGCATACTGCTTCCTTTTTGCCTTTCGGCCCCTCCAGGGGCCATTCAGGCAGTTACTTACAAACGACAGTCCGTTTCTATATGTTACATATTTTTACATAAATAAAGGGAGACTAGTATAGATCTATTTCAAGCTATTTAGCTCTCATCAGCTAGCCACACCCTTATGGGATTAGAACCTGGGCCACTTGCCTTGTTAGCCCTAACAAGGCCCTAACATTACATCTGGCAGATGTAATGTCTGTTCAGCAAAATTTACCAAGTCGTCCCTCATGATATTCTGTTAACTGCATATGTCACCTTTTCATCAAAAGTCTTACCATTAGGGTGATCACCAAGGATTTTTCATAAGGCAAAACTGATAGAATACACTGACATTTCGCATTATTTATTTGGTGATTTTCCAAATTTTGCTTGCACAGATTACTGTTGGCACAATGATAGTGTAGTAAATTTGAATGTTTGAGGCAATATGATGTAGACCAAATTGGATGCATTGGAGCATTGCTGGAGCTCTGTTGGAACACTGTTGATAATTTTCTAGTTCTTCCATTGAAGTCTATTTTGCTTTCTCCATCATGTGATAGTATAAATATCAGATAAAATAAACTTCCTAAATAGGTGGGCATTCAAAAATGTATCTAATGGCCTTTGGGAATTTCCAGCATACATGGCAAAGCAAGTTACTTATTTTCATCCTCCATTTTCAAATGGGTAATCATGTCCTATAAATATCCTGATTTTTGCTAGGAGCCGATAACATCTGCAAAAACTAAGTATGTAAATCTAAAATTACCTTTCCATGGAGTAGTTACATTTGTCCACCCAAAGCCTTTCTCATGATGGTCTGCAGACAAAAGGAATAGCAACAGTAAAATGAATACTTACCTTATTCTAATCCAGCATTAATATTAAAACTATCAGTGATGCCACTATATGACTTGATACATAACTGGAATTCAAGAAGAGGCTCTAGAATGCATTGAGATAAGAGCGGGGAAAGCTACACATTCTTTTTTTTTTAAGTTTTATTGGATTTTTATTTTTAAATATACATCAATATGAATACATGAACAGTGTGGCCTCTGGGTATAATTTATTTTGATTCAAACAGCAATGATAATAATAATAGTTGTTACATTAATCAGACTTATATAATCCTAGTATTGATATACATGATTATTTTAGAGTAGTTATTCAATATTTCAATGTTCCATTTTAATGCCAATGATATTATTAAGCATACATAGTAATACCATCTTTCAATCTCTAATCTTTCCATCTAATTATTACTTATATTCTATTATATGAAAATTATATCTGCTAATATCCACCCTATTTCTTATTTCTACCTCTATTCTGTTTTATTGGATTTTTATTTTTAAATATACATCGATATCAATACATGAGCAGTGTGGCCTCTGGGTATAATTCATTTTGATACAAACAGAAATGATAATAATAGTTGTTACATTAATCAAACTTATATAATCCTAGTATTGATATACATGATTATTTTAGAGTAGTTATTCAATATTTCAATGTTCCATTTTAATGCCAATGATATTATTAAGCATACATAGTAATACCATCTTTCAATCTCTAATCTTTCCATCTAATTTATTATTTATTACTTATATTTTATTATATAAAAATTATATCTGCTAATGTTTCCCCTATTTCTTATTTCTACCTTTATTCTAACTTCTAGTCAGGCCACCATTACTAATCCTAGTGTTAATATACTTGTTTATATTAATACATAGTCCTTCATTATTTGGTTGTTCAAAGTCACAATGCGCCATTCAAGTACCAGTCATCCTATTATTTAAATATACCTAATAATACCATCTTTCAACCTCCAATCTTTCCATCTAACTATTGCTTTATATAAAGGTGTGTGTTCTTATTTCTATCTCTATTCTAGTTTTTAATCAGGCCATCATTATATTAGAAAAAAGAAAAAAAGTAATAATAATTCCTTTCTATCCATCATCTCTTGCCCATTTCAATACTTAAATTCTTATTCATTTTTTGGCTTGTCTCCCATACTCCTCTCTTGGATCTTTGTCTCTATCAGCATCTGTGTCTTCACCATTCAGTCTGAATATTTCTCCCATCTCTATCCTCCTAAGCTGCCAGGTCTCCAGAGTGTCCACCCAAACCCCTATCTCCCTTTCCTGCACATTTCTTTGTTGCCTCAGCTGTCCCAGTTTCATGGCAACCATGATGACTGCCTCTTCTCCTCGTTGTGGATGAGAGGGAAGAAGCCCTGGGTCAAGCAGGAGAGTTGCTGCTCTCTGCGACCTGCAGGGTGCCCCTCTTTTCTTCACCACCCCTACAGGGTGGCTTTAGCTCCTTTTGGAGCCCTCCAACGGGGAGAACCTGATGTGGGAGCGTGGAGACCCGGTCCTCACGTCTGATCTTGCCGCGACGTCAGCCCACTACACATTCTTATAATGATTCTACAGTGAATATAGAAAGTCTACATAACCGTATTAAAATGCCAGGTTTTTGAGATGTAAAAAAAAAATCAGAACAAGATAAATCACTTCAGAATTTTCCCCACTTTTAATATAACATACAAGTTGTAAAATTCAATTGAAAAACAAGCTGAAATACACCTGCTATCAGGTGAGAAGCGAAACATTTTCAGGGAAAAACAAAGTCCAGTTGCCTTTTGAAAAAGCATCTTTGGAACAACCATGAACTGGATGACTGAGAATCTGCATAGACACTGATTCCCAATGGAAAGCCAAATGGGTTGCTGAATGCCCAGACATAGGTTGACATATAAAAGATCCCACAATAAAGGTGACAGGCTTCTTTTAATTAGAAAGTTTAAGTTATAGAAAGAAGTGAATTATGATGTAATTTTAGATACAGAAGTTTGATTAGAATTATATGTATAACTGCCCAGAGGAATATTGGAAGCCATTTATTTATTTGTCCTTTCATGTTTTCTGTTCTTTGGTTGACTTTTCTTTTGTATCCTTTTTTTGTCTGTTTTCTCTTTCTTTTCTTTTCTTCCCTTTCACATTTATGATGTCTTTTTTCTATGAATGTATCGATTATGTATGCAATTCTTTTAATCATTTTTTAAAAATAATAATAATGAAGTAGCCAGACCTAGAGAGTGAGGAATTAAAGTGCTCAAAAGTTTATCGACCATATTTTTGATGTAGAGATTAAACATTAAAGAACCTAAAATATACACTTGTTTCACATCACTGTAGGTTGTCACCATGCCAGTAACCTAGGCAAGTCTTTGTTGAATATGCAGTATTTTGACAAGTGCTATAGCAGGTGACTTTCAGTAGGCAAAAAGTCCAATTTACTCTCCAATTTCTTTCTAGAAACAGATGAAAGACTGTTTTGAAGTCAATAAAATCCACATTCAATGCATAGAGACCACAACATAACTACTGAAGCATGATGGAAACAGCATGGTACAGGAACTAATGAGGCTGTTAAACAAATTGTGGAGTGTATCCCAGATGAATCAAGAAAAGGACTGATTATCAAATTGCCAAAAAGGGGTAACTCCATCAACTGTAACAACTGCAGAGGCATCGCATTGCTTTCAGGCTTCAGCAAAGTTTTCTGGATGCGGTAGGCAGCAGAAGCTGGATTCCACTGTATTAAACAAATTTTCTACTGTACATAAGGGGTTTCCAGTATGGAATTAAATGGGGAGCTTCAGCTGCCACCTTCAGGTCATAAGCACTAGGGCTGGTCTTCTCTGCTGTATAGCTGAACAGCTGCCATACTAGTAAGATAGACTCCAGAGTCAATGACACCATGAAGATTATAAACAGATGAATTAAAACCACTTTGACTTGCTGGCTTATTGTTCTGAGCCATATAGCACCACCAGATTTACAAAGGCAAAATCCACTACTTGGACAATACAGAAAAGTTATGAACAACTGACCATTACCTGTGCATGCCAACCTTCCTCATTTATCATCCAGAAGACTTGAATAGAGAAAGTCCCCACTGGCACTTGCACAACATCTGCCCAACAACGTTAACATCGATTCCCAATTCCTCAGGTGCTTTTTCAAAAGGCAACTAGACTTTCTTTGTTTTTCCTTGAAGACATTTCACTTCTCATTTGGATTTGATGCAAAAGGCAGAGTAGCCATATTTTGTTTCATTTTGGTAAAAAGTTTAGTAAAGTATTAGAAATCACTGATTAGTACTGATTTGTACTGCGATAATGATAAGCATATTAGTAAATAGTGTTGTCTTATTGATATTCAGGAAATTAAGGCAATCTATGTATGTCTGTGTCTGTGTGTCTATGTGTGTGTCTATATGTATATGTATATAAATATTGTATACAAATATACGTGTTTGTATACACACACAAACACACAGACACACACACACATATATGTATATATATATATATGTATATATATGTATGTATGTACACTGATATACTGATATATATGTGTACACACACACACACACACACACACACACACACACACACTATTTCTTCCATTCATTGGAGACCCTCAAGATTTGCCACAGAAGATTGGAATCTTTCCATGATAGTGTCAGCCCTGGAGGCCATTTTTTTTTCTTTGGATCTTCAGGCCTGCCACACTTGGAGGAAGTGTGAAGTATTGACATGGTTGGAGAAGAATTTTTTTAAACTTTATCAATTACGTTACAACTTTATAATTCAGAGTGCTCCTGGGGGTTTTCTCTGGGCCAAAAAGCAACCCAGAAATCATTTCACAAACTAATTAGTAAAAAAAAAAGAGGATAGGAACAGAATTTGGAAGAACCTACTGCTAATTTCTTTTTCTCCACTGTAAACTTCATTCCCTCTTCTGCAGTCTCTATTCACATCTTCCCTTTCATTTAGTTCATTTCCTAAATTTATGTAAAGGTTTTTCCATTTCCTCGTCTTCATATCCTTATCAAACATTCTCTGCCTTCTTTAAGGACATATGTACAGATATACAAACAGGAATATACAATATAAACAAGATGCAATTAGATATCATCAATATGCTGGATGGACATAATAAAACAGACAAAAATGATATATCTAATCATTATGGATGTTCCTGTCAGATTAAACAAATAAATAATCCCCTAGTCAAGGAACTGCCAACTCAAACAAACAAGCAGAAAACACAATCTAATCCAGTGGTTCTCAACCTTTCTAATGCCGTGACCCCCCCGCGACCCCCCCGCCGCTGCCACGACCTCCCTGCCGCCGCGACCCCCTCCCTGCCCCCTCCCCGCCCGGGATCCCACCCGGATGCCACCATTTGGGTTCTTTTACCCTCTGCGCATGCGCAAAGCATTCTGCGCATGCGCAGAGGGTAGAAGAACCCAAATGGCGGCGTCCGGGCTACCAGCTGTCCGGCGACCCGCAGGCACGGCTGAACCGGGACCTTTTCACCCCTGCAGTGACAGTGGCACCAAGATGGCAGGCTAACGCGCGCGGCGACCCCTGTGAAATGGTCGTTCGACCCCCAAAGGGGTCGTGACCCACAGGTTGAGAACCGCTGATCTAATCAATGAACAACAAGGAGAAAAGAATATCCCCACCAACAGAGTAAGCCACTGTATGTAAACAGAGGACAATCCCCACTTCTTTCCAGTAGAAAAGATACTACCTAGTCAGGTAAAGATATACCTGTAAGTAAGCAACCAAGGTCAGAGAGCACCAAGGACTCCACAGTTCAGCCTGGAGCTACTGTATGTATATTGGTTTCTACTGATAACACACATAGGCATCAAACATTTCAGAAAACACACAAATGGGAGAAATGTGAATGTTGACAAATCTTCACCAAGGAACAACTATATTTCTGCATGAGAGCTAGTTTGGTCTGGTGGTCAAGGAAACAGGCTAGAAAACAAGAGACTTTGACTTCTAGTCCCCTCATAGCTATTAAAGCTGGCTGGGTTACCTTGGGCCGGTCACTTTCTCTCAGCCCAATTCATCTCAAGGATTGTTTTTTGTGAGGAAATAGGAGGAGGAAGGTGTGTTAGATATGTTTTCCACCTTGAGTTATTTGTAAATTCTTTATTTATTAAATTTATTTGCCACCCAGCTCATTTTGAAACAACTCTCAGAGGCTTATATCATTAAAAGCAATAAAATCATAAAATATAAATATGTGCAAAACAATGAAAATGTAAATTAAAATTAAAATAGAATTATAGTTAAAAGATGGAGAGGGAGGGAGCAGGATATGTGTGGGGAGGTTCATCAACCACTTCCAGTGTGATGGTCCCCTAATGGGGCCCCACATCATCTGGCAGAGTCAGGTATTCAGGCTCTTACAGATGTCAGATGGGTGGGAGCCAATCTCACCTCGGGGTATAAGATGTTCCAAACGACTTCTGAAGCTGCCAAGCAATCACCTTTTCTACCACCTTTTTTAAGAAGGGAAGATGGGAAACTGGACAAAAGTTGCCCAGACAGATAGGATCAAGTGATGCTTTTTTTAAAGGAAGGGCAAACCAGGGCCTCCTTAAAAGGCCCTGGGAATGTCCCCTCCTGCAGTGGAGAATTTATCACTGCTTGAACCCACTAGCTAGTCACCATTCTGGTGGTTTCACCAACCAGGCTGGACAAAGATCTACTTGACAGGTGGTTGCACTGATAACATCAGGGATCCTGTCCATTTCATTAAGTCCAACAGGATCAAACTATTCCCAGATAACTGGACAAGACTTATCCTGGGCTTCTCACATAGACCTACCCAACACATGGGATCCAACTGGTAAGAATAGCAAAACAGCAGTATTTTTCCACCCTTTATTGCATCTGCAGAGTGTTGCCATGCAGCCCTTTTCTAGGTGAACTGGTCCCTTCTGGGACATGGGAACTTGGTTGAACATCTTCAAGCTGCACAGAGGAATTTATTCAACACCTGTCAGACAAAGTTACTTGGATTCATTCTTAGTTGGATTCCATGTGTGGAATAGGTTGATGTGACTTTTCTTGACTCATTGCTCCTGACTCTCCCCATGGTTCACAGAAGAATTGCAGGTCTTGAAAAGGATTGTTTTTAGGTGGCTAGAAAGCTGCTGGAGGAAAACAAAGCATGACTTTGACCAGGCGTTGATAACTGTAAGTCGTGCCTGGTCAGAGTCATCTTTTGTTTTTCCCCAGCGGCTTTCTAGCCACCTAAAAATAATCCTTTTCAAGACCCGCAATTCCTCTGTGAACCAAGGGGAGAGTCAGGAGCAATGAGTCAAGAAAAGCCACATAGGTGCAATCCTGTCCAGAGTCCTGGCTGCCCTTTGATTCCAGGACATTACCAAGGCTTCAGGAGAGCCATGCAGCAAAACCTCCAACATGTCTCCCACTTCCTTCTGAAATCCAATTGGTTCATCAATCACCAGGGGAAGAACATTAGAATTGGTCTGCAGAAGGGCGCACTATAAAAGAATCTCAAGGACACCAGGGCATGACCTGACAATACAGGGGGATAATATCACATCCCCTACCAGATCATATAATAAAGTCAGGGTACAAATAAATAAACAAAATGAATGCCTACAACAGCTTGCCCTGCCCATGAGTATCAGATACAAACCTCCGATAAACTGCACAGCTGGGTGGAAAATACCTCAACAAAGCCATGAAAATGCTACAGCTAATGATCATTGATGTAAGCAAACAAGCAAGGTCACAAAGCACAAGGAGTTCCACATATCTCAATTTCTGGTTGATTGAGCAAAGTTGTTGAGTGTCATTATTAAGGTCTGGATGGCTATATCTTTTTATCATCCTACTGATTGATTGAAATGTCTGATTCTGATTTTTTCTTCAAATGAACTGATAAATGTTAAAGGTTCATATAATTTGCTATACATAATATATAGCTTTGTATCATTTTATTCAATAAATAAATGAATAAGTAGAAAGAGTTTTACTCATTTAATAGGGTTCTCTTTATCTAGTTTTTAGAACTTCTGTGAAGAACAGATAATGTTTTATACCATATTTACGCAGAAATGTTGAAAATTCAAAAAGGTTCATAAACTTTTAAGCACCACTATAGATCAATCTGCCACACTATTTATTCAATGAATCATGTACTTTGCCCAAACAATGGATTGAATATGCCTCAGTATAATGTTTTACTTCTTTGAAACTGTTCCAAGTAGAGAAAATTCTTCCCAAAATATTGGGTAGCACAGGCTTTTAGTTCACTCAGGGAGTCTAGAAATTGACTAACCCCTTTTTCCTAGGTAAATTTTCAGATGAAAAAGTTGGTGAGGAAAGTAAGAAGACAAGACAGTAAGAAAAGAATGAGGTCAGTGTGAGAGGAGAGTGAAGAAAGGGTAAACAATTGGAAAAAAGTGGTAAAATTGACCTTCTTATTTTTGTTTTTTTTTATACAACAAAATGTTCTGTAATTTAAAAAGAATAAATGGAGTATTTTAATTAACCTGCAGTGGTTTTTAAAGGAACAAACTTGCCCATACTTGCAAATTACTCTGTTAATTCATCAAATAAACAGTAATGCATTTCAAATCCAAATTGCTTCTTCCTACAGAATATAATGAAGATGTTAATGGAAAATGTCTTGTTATGTTCTAATCCTTTTTAATTTTACAATACTCAAGAAACTTCTGAGAGTTACTGTGATAATGATTTGTAAGAATGTATTGAAGTGCAAAGACAAAAAAAATAATAATTTAATGAGATTATGTTATAACTCTATAAAAGGAAACATTAAAATGTTTAAAGAATGCTTTACTTTAGAAATCCTTGGTTGCCTACAATATAAATTTAAAGAAATGAAATGACATAGCATAATGTCAGACTGAGTAATGGCCTTGGGAAGATTAGATATTTGATGGTACACAACAAATATCTGGTTCTTGATGACTATTTGCTTTTCCTTTCTTAAGAGTTACTGCATTTTTGGTTACCAGGTCCTCTTTTTCAGAACAGAATGCTAAGTTCTGAAATGCTGTTTTCCCTCTAGTGCCCTTCTTAGATGCTGATGCCTCCTGAAAACCTCCATTGCTTTTCTCTTTACATCAAGATGTACAATATAGAGAAGGAAAAATGAAACTGACACATGGTTCAAAATATATGATTATTTTATTTGTTTATTTATTTATATCCTGCCTTTATTGTTTCTATAAATAAGGCAGCAAACAGGAATAAAACTTTTTTCCTATAACAACAACCCTGTGAGGTGAGTTGGACTGAGAGAGAATGACTAGCCCAAGGCCACCCAGCCAGCTTCATGCCTAGAGCATGAAAACTTCTCCAATAATTTCTTTAGTATAGGATTTCTTCTCAGCAGCGTTTCTGGGAAGTTACTGCAGTTACTGTAGGGGGGTACTGAGAGGAGCTACATTATATAAAATCTTACTTTTTTTTTAATTATAGTGAAAGTTTTAAAGCAAGGGAGGATTCAATTCACTAGGAACAGAATGAAAGGCAAGGCATTTTTTATCTTGACAACCTCTTATTTAAATAAGTATATAACTACTATGAGAGCTGGTTTGGTGTAGGGATTAAGGCATGAGCTTAGAAACCAGTTGTCATCATTGTCAGCCATTGAGTCATGTCCGACCCTTGGCCACTCTATGGACCAGCACTCTCAATGCCGCTCTGTCTGCCTCCTTCAGATGCGCCATGGTTATCTCAGTGTCATCTTTTATAGTGTCCAGCCAGTGGATGCTAGGGCGCCCCCTTCTTTTTTCCCCATTATCACTCCCAGCATAATTGACTTTTTGAGTGAGTCAGTTCTCATGACATGACCAAAGTATGACAGCCTCTGTTTGGCAATCTTGGCTTCAAGTGATATTTTTGGTGAGCTTCGGTCTAGGACTTCTTTGTTAGAAACCATGAATTCTAGTCCTGCCTTAGGCACAAAGACAGCTGGATGACTTTATGTCAGTCACTTTCTCTCAGTCATAGGAAGAAGGCAATGGCAAACCACTTCTGAAAAACCTTATTAGAGATTGTCCAGGCAGTCTCCAAGAACTGGGCATGATTTTGGGTGTGGATAGGAAAATAAACCTACTAACTACACTACCCCATGACTTTATCTGAAATTATTCTCTGCCCGGTATTATATAGCTGACATATACGTATGTCTCTGAAATGAACCTTTCCCAAACCTTTCAATGAGAAAAAGAAGGCATCATTTTTCTAACAAATACAGATGTAAAAAAAAAAAGTACTATAAAAGCACCTTAATTCATTAACTCCTTGATCTTCTTACACACAGCATCTCTAAATTAAATAAATACCAGCTGTGCTTTGTTTAGTATGGATATGTATGCATTGCACTCTAACCTTCATCTGCCGATCTGCAACAACTGTGTGACAAGCAATGTTTAAGTATGCAAAAGCTGCTTTGCATACTTTCTGAGGAGTAAGATTCTGGTATATTTTCAGTCTCTACTGACTCAAAAGAGTAAAGAACATGCTCAGATGAGGGGAGGAATGTGATGTGTATCATTTTACATTCACACAGAAAATTTATAGAAGCTTTTGGCAAAAATAAAAGAGAAAAAGGGTTGTTTTTCAAGTAGGACATTTATTTTGAGTAAAAGATTGAATCATATGCATGTGAATTTCTTCCAGAGTGGAAGCTATCATCATCACTTATTACCTTTTCATTCAAAAACAAAGCAGTTTCCCTAGATTTATAAAACAACATCTTATATAATTACAAACGTTCGCAATGATATTTTGAACCATTCTGACTTCAGAATGATTGCTAACAATCCTAATATAACAGAGAAGATAAGCAATTAAGCGCCCACATATCTTACTTGCCTTGGCATGTGACATTGATCCCTCTTTTCATGGTATGCAATGCTTCCACTGCAACAGATAAGTTTGACGGTGGACATGCCCTCTCACCTCTGGTTTGCACTCTTCATGTACATTTCATCTTGGGCTGTTAAACTGCCTGTTCCCTTTCAGAAAGATTTTTTTTTGTACAATAAAACTATCCCCCACTCTTTTTTTTGCATCTAGTGAAATGTTGGTTTCTAGGCTGTGTGAGAGGGAAAATGGTGGGATTGCTTTTTTTCAGTAAGACATGGTTTTGTGGAGAAAACTGATTTTGTGCTCCAGAATTCTGTTGCTTTAATCACTTGGATTTTTTTTTTTTTTAGTTATTCTGGGTTCATTCAGTCGAGCCTTGTCCTAGATCTCTCTTCCTTTTTGACCAGTATGAACATGTGGAGCAGGGGTGAAATGCTCCCGGTTCGCTCGTACCTATCGGTCGCTGTAGAGCCGGTCGCCAAGGTAGCGCGAGGCGCCGCCCACCCGCCCGGATGCCGCCATTTGGGTTCTTTTACCCTCTGCGCATGCGCAAAGCGTTCTGTGCATTCGCAGAGGGTAAAATAACCCAAATGGCGGCAGTCCGGGCGGTTGGGCGGCGCCTCGCGCTACCTTGGTGACCGGCTCTACGGTGACCGACAGGTACGAGCGAACCGGGAGCATTTCACCCCTGATGTGGAGACAGCACAAATCATCTCATTTGTTAGCAAGCAGGAGAAGAAAAGCTATGCAGCAAAACTTTAGGTCCATCAGATGTCTCTTCTGATCCATCCAGAATGTGAAAACATAGACATCACATAACAATCACATGTCAATATGCACAATCTCATGATTTAAACGAAGCTCTGGTTTGGCAAGGGGAAAAAAGTGTGCCAGATATATTCACTAGTAGAATGTTTGAAGGGGAGAAACATAAAAGAAAAAACTATTGTGACTTTCCTGGTAGACATTCACTTGGCCTATTTTCAGATAGAGAAATGTTAATACCCACACTGGTTAATGAACTGGTATTGCAGTAAGTTTGAGTTGCCAATGGCTAGATGAAGGCAATGAGTCACTGGCTCATTGTTCCCTGATACACTAGCCAAAAGCTTTTGTTAGGCATGACAGAGGGAAGTAGGCAAGATGTGGAGGTACTCATATTGCAGGACCATGCTAACTATTCCAGGGAGAAGTAAAAGGACTAATTAGTAGCTACCGTAGTGTTTTTCTGGATTGGCCGGCCAGAATCTTTGGGCTGTGGGTACTGAATAGAGGCAAAGCCTCCCACTGATGTCATGAATACATTGCTTGCCTTTTCTTGCACCAGTGCATTAAATGTCTTCCAAACTGTCCAGCTTTGTCAAATACTCTGAGTTTGCCTGCAGGAAACATGCACTGAAGCTGGCCAGCCTGGAATGCCTTTCGTCATGTTGCCTATCAACATGCTTCCAGGCTGGCTCCTTCAGTGCAGACAATCCAGCACTGGTTGCCTAAGCCAGCCAGCCTTGAAAATATCTACGTAGTACATGGCGTGAGTTTGCTGATGGTCTTCCAGCCAGGCACATCAACAAATGTCTTACAAAATAAGTCAACTAAAAGGTAATGTTTTTAGTCACTTTGCCATAGCACTCAATTTAGTTCTCTTGTTTCTGGCTTTGCATAACATATGTGAGTGAATGAAATGTCTATGATTTTTTAAAATACTCAGTTACTTGTGATATATCTGAAAACAGTATGTTTTTGGCTGCAATGGTAACAAACAGCACAGGAAAAGCAACCCAACAAGACAGACACAGACTTCAGAGGATAATTAGAACTGCAGAAAAAACAATTACTGCCAACCTGCCTTCCATTGAGGACCTGTATACTGCACGAGTCAAAAAGAGGTGAAAATATTTACAGACCCCTCGCATCCTGGACATAAATTGTTTCAACTCCTACCCTCACACCGACGCTATAGCGCACTGCACACCAAGACAACTAGACACAAGAACAGTTTTTTCCCGAACGCCATCACTATGCTAAACAAC
>QLTV01002266.1:162251-187989 GCA_003457575.1 Thermophis baileyi
GCTGACCCCTGTTCTAGGTCAATCTACAATTTCAGTTATTTATGGATATAACACAGCAGGAAAAAAAATGAATAAAAAGGGTTCAGTAACCAAAACCTGAAATAAACAAACAAACAAACAAACAAACAAATAATAAATAAATAAATAAATAAATAAACAAACACATGGGAAAAATACATAGTACAAAACAAATCCCCAATCTCTAAGATTATCTTGATTTATTAAAATGCCACACATTTTTTTGTTAATGTTAATTGTTTTTAACATTAACTATGGCATTATTATCAATAATACTACTAAAACCATGCTAACAAATGGAAGTAACACCAAATTTAACTATTTCTATCAGATATTTATCAAGTGCAAACCACTCACTTGCATGTAAGGATAATACCTTGGAAATCTGACCTATAATGTAGAAATGCCCAATGAAGAAACAACCTGGAGAAAAAACTGCACATTAAATAAGCCAAGGATGTAATTGTCTTTATCTGGATTCAAATTCATCATGGATGAATATATTATTCTTGATCTTCACTTAAACAATGTCAAATTTCAGCCTCCCAAAAGACTGCAATTATTAAAAAGAAAATCTAACATTTTTTTTCTTATTCTTACCTCTAAAATGAATCTTATATATTATATTATATTCATGTTTTACTCTGCTTCCCATTATCCAATATAAAGATATAACCATGCTATAATCTGATGTAGAGATAAATACATATATTAAGAATAAATCCAATTGAATTCATTCTCAGTTGACATAAATATGATCTTTCTATAGCTCAACTCTATATAAGGGAATCACTTCTTTAAACTTTTCCATGGCTTCTTTATTCTCTATGTTCTTGCTTAAAAAAAAATTCATGGAATTATATTTAGTACTCTTTCAATTCCTTACCTTTTTCTCATTGAATTGAATTTATGAAATTTGCCATGTTATTTATTGCTTATTGCCTTATTAGCTTCAAATATTCTTTGCACTACTTTCCCTTGATTTGTCAACTGTATTGAACTGCCAATTGTGATTTGACTCATCTGTAAACCAGTAGTCTCAAACACTATTTATGCATTTTATTAATAATCATGGCTTCATTTCTGAACTTTCAGAACACATAAATCTGTTTAATAGCATCTGAAACTTAAGGTCCTGACAGAAATGGAGCTATGGGAGCTCTCATTTCATAATAAAAGGTTCATTCATTAAAAAGAAAATTAAGATTTTGGAACTACTGGGAAGAAATGGAAAATGGCTCAGCTGAAAGTAGAATTAGTGACTGCAGGTGAATGAAGAATTGGCAAATAGACCATTCCTCCATGGGAAAGGAGAAATATTGACATTGCCCACAAGTGTTCCATATAGTTGCTCCTCATAAGGAGATCACAAAACAGTGATCTCCAGTGGATTTAGTTCTCTGGGAGACAAAGGAATAGCCAATTTTGGCATTTCAGGGGCATTTCAGGCCAAACAGAAGTGGATTGGATTTCTGATTAAATTGGGCCTTTATTGTAGTATTAAGTTATGTATAGCAATAGCACTTAGACATATACCGCTTTAAAGTGCTTTACGGCCCTCTCTAAGTGGTTTACAGAGTCAGCATATTACCCCCAACAAATTGGGTCCTCATTTTACCCACCTCGGAAGGATGGAAGGCTGAGTCAACCTTGATCCTGGTGGGATTTGAACTGCCAAATTGCAAACAGCCAGCAGTCAGCAGTATACCAAAGCATATTCACTTTTAGTAAGAATGTTTTTGTAGTTATTTGCCTCAGTTCAGTTAGATATTGGATACTGAATCAATATACTTTTAAAATGAGTGATTTACCTAATGAACATGCAAAATTTAAGATACTAATGACCTAATATGAATAATTAATGTCCTGTACATTAGTCAACAAGTTCAGCTGAGTGACATAAAATTCATGAACATTTATGAGTAATTAATAAGCATATTTTTAAAAAATGGTAAATGGGTCAGATAACAGAAATAAACTCTCTTTAAATAATATTAGCTTGCATGTTTCCTGGCACTGCTAACTCTATTGCAACCTTGTCACTTGATTCTGTTTTGTTCCAGGCATTGTAAAGCAATGGACAATCAATACTGGCCTGTTATATAATTTAGAAACCTGGTAATACACGATTCTATACTACATGAATTTACACACATAGTAAATGCATCTGTACATCTTTCTCTGAAAACTTAAGGGAAAGTGAACTGACAGCTTCTAGATATCATTTCCTGGAATGAATGAGCACCAAGACATAGCTTATAAAGTAATGCACAGTGTATAATTATCTAAAGCTTAAGTCCATGAGTTCAATTCCAGTTAAAGGGTTTGAACCCCATAGAAAAATATCTGGTCATGTGTCTCTGAGAAGTTCCAATGTTGTTGAAACCATTTATGCAGTACATCCAGGCAATTAATATGGTAGGACAACATCACACAAGATATGATCTCAGTAAAATAGAGAAATTATCCCTTGTATAAATCATGAGAAACTCCCTATATTGGGACATGACTTAATATAACATCTGTATATCTTTGTTCTATGTCCTTAATGGAAGAGGGATCATATGTATTATTTGGATACCAAAGTAAAGTAAATGCTTTCTCCAGCCAAACTAATGGCTTTAGAGACATGACTAGGAATTATATATATATTTAACTTCAGGCATCAAAGGTGTTATTCCAGCACATTCTGCTATGTAATAGTTAATGCAATTGTGGATAAATGTTAGCCTGAGAGCTACATGGGTCCCGGAAATCAACAGCACACCAATGTATTTTAGAGGCAAAATGATTGAATTTTGGATGGTGCAATTATTGGAGGATTCTTTTAAAAGAAAGAAGCAGACGCGCTTTGAAAAACTTTTTTAAACTCTTCCAATAATAAAACATGATCCAAATTGGTTCAAAAACCATTGATAGAAAAAGTTGGAAACAAAGGAGCAGGTTTCCTAGGTCAAGGACAATGCTTGCTTGCTTCTATGGAAAGAAACCAGTAATTTTAAAGCCTCTAGGAGAGGTGAAGGATGATAAATATAAACCTAGATTTGGACGGGGTAGAAGAAAAAACAGGAAAAGTGGTAGAATGGTTTTATTTTTTTATCTTATTTTAGATAGTGAAATATAACTATCTTCAGTGATTGCACAGTAAAAAGAAAGAAAATGAGTGTATGGTGGTTTTTTTTTTAATAAGTACTGAACTTTTTCTAAAAAGAAAGCAGAAAAAAGAAAAAATATGATCCATACAATATCAATGTAAAATTTATGTAAATCTTAAAGTTTTTAAGGATAGTTATAATATTGCTCAAAGTTATTTTTTTTAATCTACAGACATTTCAAAATTTGTTAACAAACACATATCTTCAGTCGTGAGAAAATTAGTTTATTTTTAACTGCATAACATTAATCCTTTGCCAAGCTCCAGGCTTGATAAAGTCAAAGACCTTCATGAAATATAAAATTCCATCTTTTAGGGGTATGATTTAACACCACATTTGCATCTTTAACTATTAATTTTTTTTCCCAGGACTAGATTAACATATGCTTTGGCTGTCAAGATTAAATAATGTAAGTCAAAAAGCCCTCAAAGAGTCAGGACAAGAAATTTCATTTCCATCATTTTCAATCTGTTTATAGATTGAACATTTTAACTGTCAAAGTTTATCAGTTATCTTACTTTACTACCTATCTTCTTGATAGAAAATTTAGTTCTTAGCTTGATTAAACAGTTTTGTTAGCAGTGGCTATACATTTCCTAAAGTAGCTATACATTTCCTAAAGTGTATGACTGTGGCTGTGTATCTATAGCGGTTTAGGTATAAAGACTCAGCTTTTGGTGATGACATGGCTATGTCCATATACTTTTATTTATAACAAGAAAGTAGTCTTTAATTCCATTTTTAGGATGCATTTTCAATTTACAACCATTTCTTGAGGGTTTTAAATCCAAATGTGAACAGGTCCAACTGCTCAGTGACAATATGATCTAAGATGGGTGACAAAGAAAGAGAAAGACAAAGCAAAGATGATAAAGCAAAACATAAAATAAAAGCAATATAAGAAAAAAAATGGATTTACTGTAGGAAGATGTGCAGGAAGGAATGACATTTTATATGCTATTAGGAAGATAAACAGGAATGAGAACCCATTTTTTCCAGTCATTTGGATCAGAAGATTAGGCAATTGATATGATTGTTGTTTGGAATGTAATATTTACCTGAAGCATCATGGGTTATTGTAACTGTTTGGGTTTTAGTCACTGTACACTACAAAGAGTTGCTACTGTATAAATTAATTAAATAAACTACAAATAAAAGAGAGCTCATCCTTTATAAGAGGAAGGAGGAAGGAGGAAGGAGGAAAGATGTTACATATTAAAAGGTACCTGACTTCAGTACCGAATATTTGTTCAGGATTCAGTTGAAAAGCACAGACCTAAGAAATATAATTAAATATAATCAGTTGAAGAAGGATTAGCAATGGACCTGAAGGGAACAGGTCTAAGGAAAACACAATCTGAAATCAGAGATCCTTGATGCTCACTGAGCTTGGTTGTTGTTGTTTTTTTGCATTACCCAAACTAGATAACATCATCAGTGCTGTTGCATTGTTGCACTGTTACTAAATTTGGGCAATGAAACATCTGCAAGAAAACAACAACACTCAGTGTACCAAGGATCCCTCATTTCAACCCTGAGCTACAAATATTTTCCTCTGTCGGTATTATCTGAAATAATTTGTTTAAGAGACAGTTTTAAAATCACACCAGTAGTTGAGTTGCTATTTCTCTCATGAAGTTCTATTCATGTTCTAGCCAAGCAAAATTGGAGAGTTTAAGCATAATTTGACAAAACAGCTGCACAATCCAAGAAGCCAAGAAACAAGAGGAAAAGCACGAGGCATTTGTTTCTGGCTAGAGTAAAAGTTAGAGAGAAATAATTTAATTGAATAATGGTTTATTTGAATAGCTGAGATTATTTTGCTGGGATTTAGAGATTTATTTTCTAGGTTTATTGACTGCAACTCCAGCTTTAGCATTTTTAAAGATTTCATGTCTACTATTTTCTTTTTGTTAATTTTTGTTTTAAAAGTAATATTTATAATACTTTCTCCATTACTACTTTCTGATTCTTATCATTCCCATATAAATATGTAAAATACATATTCCAGCATTTGTTCTCTTCAGTTTCATCCCATATTTTTCATTCAATTCATTGCTAGAGATGCATTTTTAGCCATTTCCCTCCTTTCCTTAATATTTTTTTTTAATTTGAGCAAATTTAATTTGCTTTTGTGTAAGCTTCAGCCTCTTTCACTTTATAATTTGTTATTAATACCATTAGTGTAAATTCACATGTTTCAGTAGCACTCTATAAAATAATTTTTTTCATTCTCTTCCAATGAATGATTGTTTCCATACAATTCTCTCATTATCTGGTTTTCAGAAATATTTGTTTTGAAATGTTAACATCATGGCCATGTGAACAAGATTGCATAAACTGTTGAGGTCTCCCAGCTTTATTGCCATCAGGTCGTTTTGTGTTTATTCTCCGCTTCCATACATTAGACATATGTCTGAAGATTAAGCTAGACTGCATCTATTGAGCTTGCTTACAAAATTTGCAACATGTTGTCAATTTATGCCCATCTGTACAGGGCATTTGAATATCAGCAACTGTTTTATATCTAAGCATTTCATTCAGTTGTAACCCTGATTGCATGATTGTGCTAACAGCATGGAAAACCTATAGCAGAGCCAGTACTTGACATTTGGGTGACACTCTTCTGGCCTCATAAACAACCAATTTTGTCTGAAGTGGAGTGACAGAAAATATGTAAGGGTTATCTCAAATTCAGTCCACATTCAATTCACATACAAGCAGACTCATCAGCAAGAACAAAGTAGATAAAAAATAGAGAATACTTCCGAACCAATATAAGAAAGTTTTATGAATAGATAGTGCTGAAGACCTTTATGGACTAAATACCACAGCTTTTGTGGTATTTTTGATTGAGCCAGGACAACTGGCTCCGTTATGGTTTGGCATTTTTCAGCAGGTTTTTCATGGATAGCAGGTGTTAGGTTAAGCTGTCTCTGAACTTAGCTGAGTACTCTTACACTTTCTTGCTCTGATGTTCATTTTGGATGCCAGTATTCTATATGGCTGATTGGAAGAGCTTCTGGGGTTTTTGTTGTGGATAAGGATATGAAGAATGAGCATGGCAGTACACAGTCTAATTCTTGAGGTGTTTCCTGTTCTTATTTCGGTCTTTTTCCTCATATAAGGATGGTTCCTGAAACAGGAAAGAATTAATATTTGATATATGTTCTAATGATTCCTTTTCATTGATTATTTATTTGTGTGGGGGGGAGGGGATCACTTTTCATCCATAAGGGAAGGAAAGAACTTAAAAATCATGCAACCAAACTTTATTAACACAAATTTCAGGCTTGGGAGTATGCAATCAACAACTGCCTATAACTAACATGCCATATTTCAGGAAGCTAATATCTTGGTTTTAAATTGTACCATGCTATCTACAGTATTGAAAGGTCTTCTAAAGAAAGCAGGAAAGAGGAAGTATTCCTACTTGGTGTTCATTGATTTATTTTTTCACAACTGAAAAGTTCAAAGAAATCCTCCAAGAGTAATCAAGTCAAGTTATGAAGATACATTGAAGAGAACTCAGGGGAAACTGAAAGGAACAGCTATTTGATTCTATTATGAATCTTCATAATGAATCCATACAGACACACTGTATTCTGTGAGATATATTGCAAATGTAAAGGGAAAGAAAAAGCCATCTAAAGAACCAAAGAATTTTAGAAAACTAATTTTAATATGCTAATCAGACCGGAACAGAGCAAAACTCCTGTGACAGCATGGATAGTTGATTTCTAAATGTTGGTTTCACTGGATATCATTATAATTCTTTCTTTGGGGTATTAGAGGAACAGAAAACATGATAATTGTAATAAGCATGTATAAAATCATTAGATGCTTAATGACAGCAGAATACAAATACTGACAACAAACAGCATTAATGTTAAGTTTTACCCAGCAGATTTCTTTTTAAATAACATTGGCTATGAATTGTGTCAGTATATAAGGGTTCATGAATTGGGATAGACATGGTAACAGGTCAGCCAATGGGGACTGTTTGGTGACCCAGATGACTCGGCGCCTGGGAGTGTCTTAGATTCACTGATCTGTATATATATGAGTGCCTCTGTATCTCTCTACTCTGTAATAACTTGCTTCTGTGAATATTACTTCTGTGCTTCTGGATTCTGAGTTCTGGTTCTGGCTTCTGCTGTATGGTATTGTATATAAAGAAGTTTCTTATGTAAATTAATCCTGCTGAGTTATTTACTTGTGTGCTGGTTGGATTGCTGCAAACTCTAACAGGTTATGGGCCCAGAGCACACAGAAAGACTGAACTGTAATTAAGCTGAGAGACTGCCTGTGTTAATAGAGAAACACAAGACAGAGAAGGCTTGCAGGATGGCTGTTGATTTTGAGGAGAGCTCTCTGCCTCGTTTGGGACAGAAGAATTATATTATTTGGGCTGCAAAGATGGAATGTTTCCTGAAGGCTAAGGAGCTCTGGGATATTGTTGTTAATCCACCCCAGGGGTCATTAGCAGCAGCAGATCAAAGGCAGCATGATAAGGCACTGCCCTACATCATCTTAAGTTTAGAAGATGATTCTTGAATGTAGCTGATTTAAAGACTGCAAAGGAGGTCTGGCTGAAGTTGAGAAGTGTGCATGTGAGTGTGTCAGCATACAATATTGTGCAATTATCGAGAAAATTGTACAGAACCCGGCTTGAACCACATGATTCTGTGGAGCAGCATTTTGTACACATGCAGACTCTATTTGTTAAGTTAGAACAGCGTGGAATGAAGATTCCTGAATCTCAGAGAGTGCTGTTGGTGTTAAATAGTCTTGATGAAACATGGGACATTGTTTCAGCAGTTTTTGAGTGCAAAACAGAGCAGGAGTTGCGTATGCAGGTCCTAAAATCCTGTTTAATTTCTGAAGAGCAGAAACACCATTTTAGAAAAAGCCACCAGGAGAAATTTCTGAGGTGGGGGCCCAAGGAGCAGAGAGAGAAATGTAACAGACTGGCTGTCTGCAGAGACCAGAGCAACAGACAAGATGTCTGCAAAGAGAAAAGTAGTAAAGAGACCAGAAGACAGCCCAGCAAAGATTTTCTAAGCAGAAAGACCAGGAACAACGGTGGTGTTTCATCTGTGGTGAAAAGACACATTTAAAGAAAAACTGTTTGCAAAGAAAGAACTATTTGCAAGGAAGAAATTATTTGCAAGACAGAGACTGTTTGCAAGGAAGAAAATCAATTGATGGACAAATTGCTGTGGCAAAAGTTAGCTATTGTAATAGCAGAGACAAATTATTAATAGACAGTGAGGCTAGTCAAACAATTGTTAATAATTCTAAATTGTTTTTCAGAATGGTTCCAGCTGCTCGAGATGCAGTAGCCTTGGCAAATGACCAGAAAGCTAAAATCACTGGAAAAGGAGTGTAATAATTCCATGTTAGGAGGAAAAGTTTGGTAACATATTATGTGTGCCTGAAATGGAGCATAATTTGCTGAGTGGCTCTAGTTTAGACAAGCAAGGATTTGAGACCATATTTGTAAATGGGAGGTGTCTCATAAAGAGAAATAGGAATGTATGTGCACAGGGCATAAAGCAGGATAATCTTTATGTGTTGCAGGGAGAAAAGGTTCAATGTGCCCAAACATTTGGAAATGTGGCACAACATGATTCATGTATTCATCTCTTGCACAGAAAGCTTGGCCATGCCAGCTTCAGAGTGTTGCAAAAGATGCAAGAGTTTGGAGAAGGGTTAAAATTAAAGGGGTGTAAGGCATACTTGGACTGTGCAGTATGTAAAACATCAAAGTCCAAAGCATTCCCAGTAAGCAAGAGTAGCACAAGGCAGACAACAAGAGCTCTAGATCTGGTATATGCAGATTTGGTTGGGCCAATGCAAGCCAGTTTGGGAGGAGCAAAGTATGCGCTGGTCATTGTAGATGACTACAGCAGATTAGGGCTCTGCTATTTACTAAAGAGTAAAATAGAGGTGCTACAGAAATTTAAGCAATGGGTAAACTTCGTAGAAAGAAGATATAAACAGCAGGTATGCCAGATACAAACTGACAGAGGTTCAGAATGCATGTCAACAAGTTTTCAACAGTGGTTGGGACAGTTAGGAATAAAACACAGATGCACAAATCCATACACAGCAGCTGAGAATGGCGTGGTTGAGAGACGGAATGGAGTCTTACAAACCATGAAGGACTCACTGCTGGAGGATTCTGGTCTGAGCAGGTCATATTGGGGTGAAGCCATGTTGACTGCTAATTATTTAATCAATAGGCTGTGGAGTTCCTCCATTAATGATACTCCATATGCAGTGCTATATGGGAGAAAACCATCTCTGGCACATTTAAGGGTGTTTGGAAGCAATGTGTGGGTGCATATTCCAAAAGCAATTAGAAGAAAGGGACAATCAAAGGCTAGAAAGCTAAGGTTTACAGGCTATGAGCCTGGTTCAAAGAGCTATCGCTTTAGTGATGGGGGCAAGAGAATAGTGGTTTCCAGGTCTGCTAGCTTTGCAGAGCAAAATTGGAACAGAATTGATGCCAATTTTTGGAATGATCCACTTAGTGACTGTGATCCACTTAGTGATGGTGATCCACTTAGTGATGGTAACTCACTTAGTGACGGTGTCAGCATTCAGGGAGGAGAAGCTGAAAAAGATATGATGCAAGAGAGGGTTGAAACACAGTAGCAGTCAATGCCACGCAGGTCAGAGCGATGGAACAAGGGGATTCCACCTGAGAGGCATTCTGCTAGTAAAGTTAAGGTGTGTAATGTGTGGTATGAGCCAAGGAATTATAAGGAAGTATTGGCATTACCCAAAATTGAACAAGTAAAGTGGAAAGAAGCCATGGACAAAGAAATGAAATCCATGGGTGAACATAAAGTGTTCACATCTATGGCTTTGCTACAGGGTTGCAAAGCTGTGGGATGTAAATGGGTGCACAAAAAGAAAGTACTACCAATAATGAGGTCCAATATAAAGCAAGGTTAGTGGCACAAGGTTTTTCACAGATGAAAAATGTGCACTATGATGAGGTATTCGTGCCTACTGTAAAGAGTGAAAGCATAAGGTTGGCACTAGCATTAGCAGCAGCACGTGGCCATAAAATTTGGCATTTTGATATAACCACAGCATTCCTCAATGCAGAATTAGAGGAAGAAATTTACATGGTTCAAGCACCAGGGTATGAAAGTAAAAAGCCTAACACTGTATATAAATTGAACAAGGCCATTTATGGGCTGAAGCAGTCAGCCAGGAATTGGAATATCTGTCTAGATACTGCATTGAAAGGTCTTGGGTTCAAAAGTTGCAAAGCTGATGGTTGCATATATAGCTGGAAAAATACAAGGTGGGGATTGTCAGTTGTTAGCATTTTGGATGATCTTTGCTTTATTGCAAAAGATGTGTCACAGAAGAAGAGATTTAGTAACCAATTAGAGAAAAAATTTGAAATAAAAGACTTAGGTGAAATACAAAATTATCTCGGTGTAGAGATACAAAAAACTGAGAAAGTGGTTATGTTCTTAGTCAAAAAGGAAAATTGAACAGCTGTTGGAAAGATATAACATGAAGGATTGCAATTCTGCTCCAACACCTATGAATATAGATTTTCATAACAGTTTGGGTGAGAACAAAAGTGAAGCCTGTGATCAAGAGATATATCAGTCAGCAATAGGGAGTCTGTTTGTCACAGTGGTCCAGACCAGACATAGCTTGTGCAGTAAACATCCTAAGTCACTTTACTGTTGCACCAGGGGTGGGTTCTAACTTACCTTGCTGCCGGTTCGCTTCCTCCTGCGCTGCGTGGCTGTGCCTCGTGGGCACGTGCGCACTTTGCACACGCGCTTTGCGCAGTGCTGAAAAATCTGAAAAAAATTAAAAAAAGATGAAAACAAGATGGCAATGCATGCGCAGTGCTAGAAACTCAGCTTCTGCAGATGCGCAGAAGAAAAAAACCCGGAAAAAAATTCAAAAATTCAAAAAAAAAATCAAAAAAATTCAAAAAAAAAGATGGCGGCACCCACAGACCGGCACCGACCGAACCAGATCTGTGATATCACTGTGACATCACCAGATCAGGCAAACCGGTCTGAACCAGGAGGAACCCACCTCTGTGTTGCATCAACGCAATTGCATTGGATGGGTATAAAAAGGATTCTCAGGTATTTGAAGGGAACTGTGAACTTGGGTCTTCAAATACAGGTATCTGAAGAATTGAAATTGAAATGTTATGTTGACAGTGATTATGCCAATGATGTAAAAACCAAACCGGCAGCGAGGTAAGTTGGAACCCACCCCTGAGGATAATGCTGCTTGCATTAAAATGGCAACAGGTGACAGAGTAAAGAATAGAAGCAAGCATGCGGACATTAAATATTGTAATGTCAGGGAAGCCATCAAATGTAAATTAATTAGCTTGCTTCACTGTTCTTCAGAGGACAATCTGGCTGATATAATGACCAAGCCATTGGGTGGAGTGCACCATGGGAAGAATATTAAGTTATTCGGTTTTATGTCTATTTCAGTCATGAAGGGAGAGTGTCAGTATATAAGGGTTCATGAATTGGGATAGACATGGTAACAGGTCAACAGGTCAGCACTGTTTGGTGACCCAGATGGCTCGAAGCCTGGGCGTGTCTTAGGTTCACTGATCTGTATATATATGAGTGCCTCTGTATCTCTCTACTCTGTAATAACTTGCTTCTGTGAATATTACTTCTGTGCTTCTGGATTCTGAGTTCTGGTTCTGGCTTCTGCTGTATGGTATTGTATATAAAGAAGTTTCTTATATAAATGAATCCTGCTGAGTTATTTACTTATGTGCTGGTTGGATTGCTGCAAACTCTAACAAATTGCATTCAATGTTATAATGTTCCATGATGAAAAGATTGCATGTAAAGAGATCAGTGTACATTTTAAACAAAAATATGTGTTGCTCATTAGCTGGGATTGCGGCAGGTGGCAAGACCTGACCAACCTTGTCTAGGCTTGAAAACTAAGCAGGGTCAGGTTTGATTAGTATTTGGATGAAAAACCAACTGAGAGTTCGAGGGTTGTAGGCTAAAGAGAGAAGTTGAAAAAAATATCCCAGAAGAAGTCGGTAGCAAATTGTTTCTGTGCTGTTGCCAAGAAAACTGCATGCAAGTGTCAATGTAATCACCAGGAGTCAAGTTCAATTTGAAGGCATTTTTACTTTTTATCAATAGTTGAAAAGTTACTATAATCCAGTTTTAATTACTTGCAGTTCATAGACTCTGGAAAACCTTTGAATTGAATATATAAAATGTGCACAAAAAAGCTTGCCTATATCAGAAAAATAGCTGTAATTGTACAAAAATTGTAATTCTTAGATATATAGACAGTAATCACATTAATTTAACTTTATAGTTAAGTTAAATGAAATCATGTTTTTTATTCTAAGTTCACCTAGTACTTTGCTCTTTGATCTGACCATGTATTGAAAAATGTTGCCCAGCCACATCATTCAACAGTCAAAATACAGCACAATACATTCTTTAAATGTAAAAATTACATAGGTATACAATGAAAAATAACTCTATCCTCTATAAATTGAACTAATTCCTATGGAAATCACAAATTGTGCATGTTACTTCTATATCCTATGCTAAAAAATTTATTTGTTTGTTCTGAATAGTTTATGAATAGATCCATTAATATGCTCTTTTATTGTAATTACATTAAAATTTTAAAAAACCCTTGTTCACTTTTGAGCTTAAACATTTGCTTTCGAAATTAAAATGCTTAGTGCTCTTTATACACCTGCATTCCTTCATCTGCAAGAAATATTTTTTATAAGGCTTACCACAGTTATATTTCTGCTGGATGTTACAAGCATGGTAGAAGAAATACTAAGATCAGGCTTTAAGATTATCAAATGAATTTATAGAAACACAAAATGACACAGCTATTCTGAGTAAGGTGGGTAACTTGAAATGGCTGAGCAAATACAAACATACTTTTCAAATAGACAGCTATTTAAAGTTACAACTGCCAAAATATCTTAGGGAGATATTTACGTGAGCAAGATTCGAACAGCTTGACACAATGGTCAGATATGGGATTCTATCTATACCCTACACTGAAAGTCTCTGCATTTGTGGAGCGGCAGAGGTAGAAGACCTGGCTCACATCCTATTTGATTGTTGCCTGTATAAGAGGGTGAGAGACAGGTACCTTGGTCTATATACCAAACAAATGACCCATTGGGATCACCATATCAAAACAACTTACCCTATGTGTGTCCAGAATCTGAAAATAACATTTAACACAGCACAGTTCTTAAGCAAAATGGTTCAGTTGAGATCTGCATATGTGGGACTGATTAGGCTAGATTGCAGGGGTGACACCGAAATATAATTTTATCATATTTTATTTATATATTAAATTATTGTATTCTATTCCAATTTAGACTGTATTTTATTCCAATTTCATTTTAAATCGTATCTTATTCCAATTTCATTTTAAATTGTATTTTATCCAATTCCATTTTAAATTGCTTTTATCAAATGTTAGTAATAATTTGTTTCTGGAACTTTGCACTTTGATATGGCCCAAGGGCTAATCAATAAAAATAAAGTAAAGTAAAGTTAAATGAATTTGTGTCATTACTTTCAAAGTAATGAACAAAACAAAATTTTATAAACTTCTGTCTAACTTTACAGCATTCTGTCTTATCACCTTGCCAATAATGTTCACATTTGATTTTTTTTTATTGATATGGAGAGGTTTTCAGAAAGTTAAGATACTTAAGAAAAATGATATAGAAATATTCACTATGGATTAATTTCCTTAACAAATTAATCTTATGCATGGTCACTTAGAAATGAATTCAAATGAATCAGTCTTAATACAGTAAATATAGTGTAGTATAGTTTATATATAACCAGTGTTGCTTTTATCAATATCATAGTTCATGCATGTTATTGTCATAAACTTTTACTACTAATTTTGGCACTGTAGACTTGTACTTGCTACTGTAAATGTTTGCCGCTACTTGCGGTTAACTGGGCTGCCATCAGTTAACTGTGTTTTGTGGCTATATAGATTGACTTAAAAGTGAGATAGCTGAAGCATTAGCCTGGTTCTTTTTCTGAAGTGTGGTCATCCATTGGGAAAATATGTTTGAGGCCAATGAGGTATGTAACTGGCTTTCATAGCTGACAAGACTTGAGCCAGCCCTCACTTTCATTTTGTATCAGCCAACCACCATCCTAGTTTGACTCAATCCAACCTGATAATACCAGTATTTGTGATAATTAAAATAATGGCAGTTAAACAAAGCAGGCCATCTCTATCAAAAATTTCTTGTCCACAAAATTATCTTTCAGAAGGTTAACAGGATTAAACTAATGATTTTGAACCTTTGGTTCCCTGGCAACTGCATAAATATCTCCATTTTAATACCAGTCTATATCAAAATTCCTGTTGAATAGACTGTTCTGTAATATACTAATGATGCAGACCTAAAAATAAAAGGAAAGCTGGGCATGGTGATCGGGAGAGCACATTATCTCCTCTTAACTATTGTCTAAGAGTGAAGCAATTCAAGGAATTGAACCACTCTAAACCCATTTTCAAACATTTTTGAAATGTCAAGAAAACAATTATTTGCTTTTACATATCCTCAGAGTAGAATATTGGAATGTTCCTTATAAGTCGTTTAAATGCAGCCTGGTGTTTGGCTTGCTTTAAAGAACAAGTGAGCAACTTAGTTTGTGCAAGCACCCCCTGAAAGCCATTTATAGTTATTTATTCATTTATATAAGAAGTTTTTGGAACCACTCCCAGCCATAATACTGAGTTGTAGTCATGCAATTGCTGAAAATCAGCAATATCGTTTCCCGTCACTCTGAGACAAAAAAAAACATGCAAAAGCAGAAAGTGTAAATCTTCCAATAAGTATGCAATCATTAAAGAAACAAAAGTAAACCTTATTTCTCTTAAGGGAGTAAACAAAGCAAAGCAAAAACAAACCCGAAAACCAGGAAAATTCTGTCTTACCAGAGGGTGAGCATATAACTTTCTAGTTTGCATAATACTACCTCTTCACAGTGGCTTTTAAGCAGGTAAAATGGCTGTGACCAGATTGTGATTGTATTGCTAGGAAAATTGATTGCGTTGCCTGATACATTGTAGGGTTTTTTTTTTATAATGTTTTTATTTTTCAGACTTTTGATTTTGGTTATTTTATAGTATGTTTTTTTGTGTGTGTTTTTAACTGTATATGACACCAAGAGTAATACGACTGGCAGATATCAAAATAACAATAAATAAATAATAAAAGTTTTTACTTATGCTAGGAATTAACCCTGAAAAATTATTTCCTGGCTTGACTGAATAGTACTTAAAGCAAATATTAAAACAGTCTCAAATTTATTGCAAGCTCATGTACTTAATAAGATCTTATTGAGTTAAAGTAAAATGCTTATTGCTTCCTGTAAACCTCTATCCACTTTTTCTTCACTGTCCAGAATATCAGCTACAAAGTAGGCAGTTGGAAATAGGTTGTTAATAGAAAGAATATCAAACATTCATTACTACTAATGGAAATATGAAAGAGGGACCGTTTCTATATCACTAACGTTCTTGCAAACAAATACACAATCATAGGGCTATGTGATTGGACTTGCATTTGTATTTAAGACAATGTTGCCCTCATCAGCTCAAAGTAATGTTGTTTAAAATGGGAAGTACACTGGGTTATAAATAATTTCCTTCCTTCCTCTGTGGCCATTTTAGTTGGTATTGGTAGAAAAAAAGAGATAGAGTCCTAGGGTCCTGCAATGTAGGGTGCATAAGGATTCAAGCCTTTCACCTCTCCTTTTGAAAATTTACAAACCGATGGGGGAGATCATCCATTGGTATGGGGTCAGGTATCATCCATAGGCTGATGATACCCAATTGTATATCTTCATCCCTACCAGACATGGTGCTGTTGTGGCAGTATCGGGTGAGTGCCTGGAGGTTCCAAGTGTCTGGATGTGGAAGACGTAGTTTCAACTCAATCCTGGCTCTGGGTTTTTGATAGCCAAGGCCTGGATGATACTTTGTCTTTGATTGTAGCTGGAATAGCTTTAGTGAGGAATCCCTGAATTTTAGTTATTTCCCACCCTCAGGAAAAAAATAAAAATCTTCCTCTATATCTCTTGCTCCCAACCCCCAAAGTCAGTCAAAAATGATACCGTATAATGTGATAAAAATCCTGTGAGAGATCCAAGAATGTTAGAATGATTGCACTACCACCCATCCTGGGCTCTCCAAAGGTCATTGACAAGTGTGAACAATGTTTCAGTGCTGTATCCTGATCTGAACCCAAACTGAAAAGGATCCAGATAATCTGCTGCCTCCAGGGCCCTTTGTAGCTGTATACTAACTACCCTCTTAACAACTCTACCTAAAAAGGGAAGATTGAAGATTGGGCAAAAGTTGTCTAATATTTTGAGATCCAAGAGCCCCCTCTTGCAAAGAGGCATTAATCACTACTTGGAGACAACGACATGCCACTTCTTGGGAGACATTAAAAAACCAGGAGGAACATGGGTCTGGAACCCAGGTGGTTAACCCCACAGCATGATATGCTTGTATACTTCCTCAAAAGCAACTTATTCAAGAACTTCTCAGAAATCAGGGCTCAGTTATATGTCCATTATTCTCAAGGGTCTGTCCAGCCAGAGTCCAACTCTGAGCAAAGTTGAGCATATGCTGGTAAACATCCTTACAGCTTTCCTGCAAGAGCTCTCCCAGCTCCTCCTTCTTCAGGAAGAATCTGGTTACCCGAAATAGGGCAGCTAGCCAGCTACCTGCATATGCAACAAGTGTGCAGAAGCAGTTACCTTTATCATCACAAAGTAAGTCTTAATATAGGCTTTTACCTCTGCTCGGTCAGCCACAGTCTTGGCACTTCTCATGTCGCTTCATTTCTCAGAGCCACTCAGAAAACCATGGGGCTTTATGAAATCCATGTACACAGACAGTCAACATAGGTAGGATTTGACCTGTCACCTGGCCATCCCAAGCTGTGATAAGACCCTCTACTGAATCATGAAACAGAAAAATCCCAAGCTCTCTCAGAAATAACACTGGGCCCATCAGGGGTCTGGGGTGTGAAGATCAACTAGGCTCCACTTCCTTGTGGTGGGCAGTGACTGTATAGAACTCTAGTGCCAAAACAGAGTGGTCCATGGTAGGGGAACAATGTCCCCTAAAACCAGATCACTGTCACCACTGTTCAGAGGCAAACATCAGATGACGTAATCTTATATAAAGTAAACTTCAAGAACAGTAAATGCAAAAGCAACAGGAAGATTGTTTCTTAGACACGCCTCCGACAGTGTGGTATAAGAACTGACTAGTAGCAAAATTTTGGAAATGCATTGTGACTTTATATAAGGCAGGCTGTTTGCAGACCACATTTTTTCAATTCTCTCTTTAGTAGATTATTGAGAAATGTATAAATATGAAAAAAAAAGATTATGGGATATTTTGTGTGAATGTAGAATTAAAGGTTGGTCAATGGATATGAAAAAATATATGGTATAAGTAAAGCAGATGTAATAATAAAATAAATACTTGGTGAATGGTCCAGAAATAAGCAAATTCTCCTAAAGAAGATATCTTGTCCTTTGTTTTATGACAGAAATGGTCCCCTTCATTCTATTTTAAGGAACTGTAAAGAGCCAAACATTTTTAGTAAACATAATTGTGATTCTCTTTAATGACATCTCATTGTGCAGAAATGATAAACAGGCTTTCCTTTTATATATTTTTTTATCATAGCACTGCTAATTTGTCCTTTTCACAGCTCTTTTTGTATTTCATATTTTACAGAAAAAAATAAGTCATTCACTCTCAGGAATAACATAAATAGATTTGTTTTGGTTTCTCCATGAAAACAAAATAAATGCCAAGTGGGTTATTTGTTTTCATATACTCATTTAAAATAAGCTGGCCTTCTCTACTTTGTCCCATTTAGACCAACATGTGTTTTTGTGTGCGTGTGTGTGGTGTGTAATTTACAATAAAATGAAACCAAGTACATAAAACCTAAACCAAAAATGTCAGTAGATGCAGTTAGTATATTTATTTTTCATGTATTACAAATGTCATGACTTACAGCACTTCCCCAAAATAGACCAAAACCCCCTGGATTTCAATAGGAATTTGCTTCATAATACAACTGTATTTATATATTGGTACAATGCAACAAAAACAATTTGAGGTATTTACTTTTGTTGTTGTTGCAACATTTTTACTACAAGTCACTTCTTATACCTAACTTGCTGAATTACATGTTTCCCATAAATCTTAAAAGATGGTGTGATGGTGAAAGAAATAGTTGTCATAAACTATTAAGAACTGTGTAGACCAGGGGTGTCAAACTCAAGGCCCGGGGGCTGGATCTGGCCCGCGGGGCCACCCTGTAAATAGCGAAGGACCGGCCCGCAGTGCCTCTGCCAGCAAAAACAGAGCTCAGGAGGATCGTGTGCAGCCCTCCCAAGCTCCATTTTCGCTGGCAGAGGATTGCAGGAGGCCGTCGCAGCTGAAAACAGAGCTTGAGAGGGCTGCACGTGGCCACCCTGAGCTCCGTTTTCACTGGCAGAGCATTGCAGGAGGCCATCACAGCCGAAAACGGAGCTCGGGAGCCCGTTTTGGCTGGCAGAGCACTCGGGCCACCACCCCCGACACAAGTGATGTCATGCTGGCCATGGCCCCCCTGGCCCCCCAAGGTTAAACACAACCCTGATGTGGTCCTCAATGAACTCGAGTTTGACACCCCTTGTGTAGATGAACTGCATGGAGTGAGAGATCTAAGAGTTCTAAGTGAGAGATCACATGGCTGGAACAATAATGAAATTATACACACACACACACACACACACATCTCTGTCTCTCTGTCTGTCTGTCTCTCTCTCTCTCTGTGTGTGTGTCTGTTGTGTGTGATTGTGTGTGTGTGTGTGTGTGTGTGAGTTAAACTGCAACTCAACTTTTGGTTGCTCTTTGTTTCAGCGGAGACCAATTCTGGAGGGGTCTTACAGGGAAAGAATGGTAGGGTTATAGGAGATAAACAAGCATCTTGATAAGGGAAAATCTCTTTCCATGCTTATGACAGAAATGCCCAGCAGGCTAGAAAAACATTTGGAGGGTAATAACATTCTGAGTGCTGTTTACACAGTTTGAGTAAACTTCATAATGACAACCACCTGTTCTGGGGAAGGAGCAGGCATTTTTCGGCTGAGCATCTTTAATTGGAAGCCTTATGCAGTTTTTGAAATCTTATTCACAGCATCCAGAATTACAAAAATACTTTACACATTCATAGGGCTCCAAATCCTATTGTGTTCCCACATTAATGCATAGCTTGGCTTATCATGCATTTAATTACTCCACAATAAACTATACTAAAAATATCAAAACATCAATTTTTCTTGGTTTTTTTTTATTATTGTCAGAATGGTGTTCTCTTTGGAAAACTAACAGTAAATAACTTAAAATTAAATTGCCACAATGGGAATCACAGTATGCAAATTTACCTCCTACTGAAAATAATATCAAAGGGCCCATTGGAGCTTATCTAGTTGGGTTGCACCCAGCGTTTTCAAATATGTGTATTAAATAACATTTTAAATACAAATAGACATATACATATTTTGTAGAGCAGGAGCAATGATACTGCTTAAACAATACTAGCTACATAACAAGCTATGATAGCAACACATTATCTAAAAGGAAAAAAAAGGAATTGTGAAAATGAATTTAAAACGAGGTAAAACTCATGAGCAGATGGAAAAACAGATAATTAAAAAATAAAGTTCAAGCAGGTCTAGCAGTACAAATTAGGGAAAATATTAGGACATTCTAATTAAGTTACACATATATAAAATATTTCTAGTACTGACTGAAACCCTCAGAAACTTTACCTACATTATCTGTTAATCATGAAGACTTTTGACACATAAGTTATGCTTTTGCTCCCCAGCAATGACTGAACTGATAAAAATAAACTGCATTTTCTAATACATGCAGGGGTGGGTTCTGCTTTTCTTCACTGCCGGTTCACTCAGTGATGCGCCGCGCGGGTGCTTTGCGCATGCACAGTGCACTTTGTGCATGCTTCGTGCATGCGCAGTGCTTAAAAAAGCTTCTGTGCATGCACAGAAGCAAAAAACAAGATGGCGCCGCCTATGGCGCCGCCAAAAGAACCGGTTCAGGGGCATGGCAGGCCTAGGTCGCTGCCGGTTCTAGCGACCCAGGTCACCAAGTTACTACCGGTTCTATAGAACCAGTCCAAACCGGGAGGAACCCACCTCTGAATACATGGTAGCACCCGAAGGAGTGTATTTATTCCATGAGTACTAAAACAAGAAGTGCTGAACAATATTAGATTGTTAGCAGTCTATTTTGGAAGTAAGCAGTTGTTCTTTATGTCATTGTTTTGTATTGAACCCTATGACTTAACATGGTACTTTTCCGGATTTGATACTCATAGTAGCTTCTCTGAACCACAGTATAAAAACATTTAATCAGATACTTTAATTAGATAGAACTGAATAGGAAAAATCTGAAATTTACATTTCAGCAAAAATATTACAGTATTGTGTTTGTATTACTGTGCCAAATTTGGACTCACTAGTATTGGACTCACCAAGTAAATATTGGTTACTTGCTCTCTTTTTTTGCTGGAGGAACATGTTGAGACAAATCTGCATTGAAATTGTAATAATTTAAGTTCAATTTATGCTGTAATGCTATTGCAAATTGATATTAATGACAAAACAAACATGTCAACTTGATACACTGTAAGAGTGTGACAGTCTGTTGCTACTAACTGCATGCATGCATTCATGCCTCTCATTTTTTTTGTCCTGCTCTGCATACAAATTAAAGATTTATATAAAGATTATTAGTATTCTAGAGAGCAGGGTCCCTTTGCATGTTACAGTTCCTGACTCTTTGCCCCCTGGCTCAACCCCACAACCCCATGACTAATGATTGATTACAATAATGCTGTCAGCCATGAATCTATATGCCTAACACTGCAGTAACCTTCATTTTAAATTCTCTCAGAGCATCCTCAGTAACATTTTAGCTTCTATTATACCAGTAATAGCTTTTTCATAAGTTAGATATGTTTGTCTGCTCATAAACTTACGTTTTCATGGAACATACTTTTTTTCCACAGGTTTAGTTCACCTATTGAGTCTAAACTCTTAGAATTCTCACTAAATCCAAATAGGGGGCAGATATCTGTCTACTATTTGAGATTGAGAAAATGGCTAGTAGAAAAAGAACATTCTCAGTAACATTCTTCTGACTCTAATTGTAGTAGTATTAGGATAAACTTTTTTCTCCAACCCAAATTATACTTCTGCTGATTGTTATTTTTAATGTTTCTGTTTGGAATTGTGTTTAATCTTATATTTATTAAAATGAATTCTTGTAAGCTAGGATTATTGCTTAGAAACTGGTTATATTAGCCAGCAGACCCCAACCTTTCTGGCTGTGCGGACTGAAGTGGGGGCAGCAGTGGGGGAGAGAAGATGGCTTCACACACAAGCCCATCACTTATGCAAATAGAGTTTCACATGCTCACCCACCACGTGCCCGATACCAGGCCACGGACCAAAGAAACCAGCCTCAAATGAGCTATTTTTTTTAAAATGTGAACTACTGCTGAAATTATTTTACTATTTAACAGATGCCACAGAATAGAAATTTGAAATATCACAGTTCCCTATAAAGTCACCCCCCAAAATCCTGTTTTTATTCCCCTGTTAATTTCTTTTGAATTTGAAGAAGGCAAATTGGTTTTTGAAATCTATTTCAAAATCAGAGTAACATTTTAGTCAAGTTAACATTCTTTTTGGTCCTAGTTAAAAATTATCTAGTAAAGAAGGGTATATGCACCTGTATGAATTATCTAATATTTACTACAATAACCTTTTCAGCAGACAGCAGCTCTCCTGATTTCCCACAGTTACACTGAAACTCTCAGCCTGTCCAGGCACGGCATGTACAAGTAAAGAAGCCTTCACGGTATAGCAGCTGTAAAGTGCTTTATTCTGTTACAAGCCAAGACCTCGGAACATGACGAGTTTGATAATCAATTAAAGTCAGCCCTGGGAGCTTCCGCCTACCAGTGCTGCTTATATCCATAAGCCCCTAACCACCATCTCTCAATGCCACGATGTAGCCCCACCCCTCCATCCCGGCTGCATGCAGGTTTCCTCCTTTAATGTTCAAAGTGGCCGGCCGGCCCAACTGTTCAACTTTGGGTCACGTCATGTCGTCATCCATCAGCGCCTCGGGATCTGGAGTTTATCACCCTTCGTATTGCCGTTTGTATTTTAGCACTGTTAGGTCCGCAGCTACCCCATCTCCCTCCCCCACGTATGGCAAGCCTTGAAACTGGGCTCGACAGGCGGCTCCTCTTCACTAGGGGTCCACCTAGGAGAGAGAAGGCAGAGAGGTTAGTGACATTCATATATGTGTGGTACCAGGATCTGGTTTCTGCGGATATCTCTGATGGAACTTTTGTAATAGCCTTGTAGCTCTGACATCAGAGTCCGTTACCCAGGAGGCTTTGGTAAAGGGGTACCCTTTCCAGAGTACCCAATATTGGAGTCTTCCTCAATGTAGGCATGAATCCAATATCTGGTCTATCTCATACTGGTCCATATCCACCGGCCCTGGGGGTTGGGGTTGTGGCTTGATCCTAGTATGATCCCCCTATTGGCTTTAATAAGCTACTATACCTTGATCCCCCCCATTGGCTTTAATAAGCTACTATGAAAGACTGGGTGAACCCTGCCCAGCAAGGGGGGTAGTTTCAACACTACCGTAACAGGGTTAATTACTCTTGTGATAGGGAATGGCCCAAGATATTTGGGACCCAGTTTTCTACTCGGTGCTCTCAGCTTCAAATAGTTATTGGATAGGTACACCCTATCCCCCACCTGGAAGGGTCTGTGGTCTGACCTTTTTGTATCAGCTTGTTGTTTGTACTCATCTGCTGCTTTCTGTAAAGCTTCCTTCACTTTAGGCCAGGTTTCTTTCATTTTATCAGCCCACTCTTTCGGGGTTTTGTGGATTGAGTTCTAACTCTGGAATAGTGGGGAAGTCCATCCCATACACCACCTGAAAGGGAGTGAGGCCAGTGCTACGGTGTACTGCATTGTTGTATGCTACTTCGGCGAATGGTAACAGACCTGCCCAGTCTGATTGTTGATATGACATGTAGCATCTTAGGTAGTGTTCCACCATAGCATTGGCTCTCTCGGAAGCCCCATTGGTGCTTGGGTGGAACGCTGAACTCAACCCTTGCGACGAACCTATCAGTTTACAAAATCCCTCCAGAACCGAGCAGTGAACTGTACCCCCCTATCGGATATGATGCGGCGTGGTACTCCATGTAATTGATAAATATTCTGGACAAACATCTTAGCCAATCGCCTCACTGAGGGTATTCCACAGCACGGTATGAAATGGGCCTGTTTCAAAAATAAATCGATAACAGTCCATATAACCATATATCCATCACTATCAGGGAGGTCGACATTGAAATCCATCGCAATTTCATCCCAAGGCCGGACGGGGTCGGCCACTGTTTGCAAAAGCCCAAGGGGCTTACCTGGCCTCGGTTTAGTGGCTGCACATATTGGACAACTCTTTACGTATTCCTCAACCTCCGTACGCATTCGGGGCCACAAAGGTTGAGGAACCCAAAATGACCAGCTGACTTAACATTGTGGCAACGATTCAATACTTTTTGTCTTAGCACTGACGGAATGTACATTTTATCTCCTTTCCATGCCAAACCCTCCCTGTGAGTTACTAGGGTTCTATTTCCTAATAGCCAGGGATCAGCGGGTAGAGCCTTACGTAAGTCGTCAGGTAACGAGTTTTGTGGAACTCCCCCTCCTGCTCGGCTCACTGTTTGATTGGGAGGTATAATGGCCTGCACTATGTCTTCCCATTTACTATTATATTGGGGCATGCGAGAGAGAGCATCGGCCAAAAAATTCTTTCCAGCAGGAACATATTTTAGTTTAAAAGTGAACCGTTGGAAGTACTGTGCCCACCTAACTTGTTTCGGGGACAGTTTTCGTGGTGTCTGAAGTGCTTCCAGGTTTCAGTGGTTGGTCCATACCTCGAATGGTTGTTTAGCTCCTTCAAGGAGGTGACACCACATTAGCAGTGCCCAGCATACTGCAAAAGCCTCCTTTCCCCAGATAGCCCAGCCACATTCCGTTGGCGTAAGCTTCCGGGATGTATATGCACATGGTTGCAGTTTCCCTTGGCTATTTGCTTGCAATAAAATGGCAGCCACAGCTACATCGCTAGCATCTGCCTGTACAATAAATGCCTGTGTTTGGTCGGGGTGTTTCAATACCGGCTCACGGGCGAAGAGAGCTTTAAGCTCCTCGAATGCTCTCTGGCAATCAGGCGTCCATTTTAACGGCTGTCCCGGACTTGGTTTTGTTAGGGCTGGTTTGATACGGAGTAAATCTGTTAATGGTAATGCCACCTGATGGCATTAATGGACACTATGACGAAACTCCTTCTACTGGTCTTATTCAGGTTGGAAAAGTATGGCCAGCTAATCTACCCATCCATCTGTCCCAAAATACTATTAATAACTGTTCATGTAATAGTACAGAAGAAGGATTTCTGCCCAAATAATGACTCTTATCCAAAATGTGACATGATCTAGCTAGAAATGATAGGGAGCATAGTCCAACATAATGTAAAGTGCAAAATCAGGGAAGGCTTACAGTATTTATTTATTTATTTATTTGTATAAATAATGATATTTACATTAAAATAATAGTCTTGTAAGTATGATCACAACTAATTGTGAGGAATTTTACCTTTTACAATCCCAAAGTCACAGTACAATAGAAAATCATAGAAAAGAAGAAATCATGTAATGAATTGTATGTAGTGTTCATATTTTGGTATTTTTTTTAGTTCAGTCATAAAGCAATTTCCTCAGAAATGACTCTGGCACACACCATATAGCAATATAGGCAACTAAAATATTTAACAGAGAGCTAAAAAGAAAGTTGGCATATTCATTTTGCTTAACATGCTTTTGCAGTGTTTTGCTGCTAAGTTAAAATGCATTCCTAATTTCCCTTGCAACAAAATTTGAAGATGTTTTATATGAAAGTTTGCTATAGATCCATGATGGCAAACCTATGGCACGCGTGCCACAGATGGCACGCGGAGCCATTTTGCCTGGCACGCACGGCGGTGCCCATTCCTCTTCCGGGTTACCGGCGCACGCATGCGCACTGGCTAGCTAGTGTTCTGGTTACTGGTGCGCATGTGCACACGACGATCAGCTGGCCTTCCCGCATGCGGCTGTGCCAGAAACCGGAAGATCAGCGCGCATGCCCACTGGGCAGCTCCTCTTAGCAGGCATGCGCAACAACCATCCCATCGACGCCTGCTGCCCAGGATCCACGTTGGAGGCCGTTTGTGTCGGCAAAGCAGCGTTGCCTCTTTGCCTGCGCCGCTGTCTCTTTGCAGAGGTAGTGGCGGCTCCTCCTCCTCCCGCCAGCCTCGCT
>QLTV01002266.1:210431-224278 GCA_003457575.1 Thermophis baileyi
AATAAATACATACATACATACATACATACATACATACATACATACATACATACATACATACATACAGATAGTCTTCAACTTACAACCACAACTGGACCAGAAGTCCCAAAGGTGCATTTTCAAGAGGCAACTGGACTTTCTGTTTTTCCTTTTAAGTTGTTTTGCTTCTCATCCAAGAAGCTGAAGAAGCTGAAGAAGCTTCTTGGATGAGAAGTGAAATGTCTTCAAAGAAAAACCAGAAAGTCCAGTTGCCTCTTGAAACAAGCACCTTTAGGACAACCATGACCTGGATGACTGAGAATCTCCATAGGCAATTGGACCAGGATTTCCATTGCTAAGAAAGTCAATTGTTATATGACTTGAGCCAGATTTTATGACCTCTTTTGCCATGGTTGTTAAGTGAATCACATGGGCATTATGTAAATATGGCTTCATCCATTGACTTTACTTTTCAGAATGGGAAGATTGCAACTGATGATTAAACAACCCCAGGATGCTGACACTGTAACAATTTTTATCACCTGACTAATTGTAAGTGTGAATACTGATTATAAGTCACTTTCTTCAATACCATTGTAATTTTGATTGGTCACTAAATGAATGACTGCAAGTCAAGGACTACCTGTATATATTTAACATTAAACAGTAACTCAATTTCATATTCTTTTCATGTACTTTACTGATTATTTCCACTAAAAATACAAAAAAGACCCATCCCTTCTTCTCCCTATATCTTATTAAGCAAATCCTTAAAGCCTCATAATATACATTTTCCCCATCCTCTTGAAATGCATCCTAAATAGCCCAAATGAGTCCAAATCCAGGTCCAGGTTCAAAACCACTCCAGCCTCCATGCAAGCAGGCATTCCTCTAACAATACACACACACAAAAGCACACTAATGGAAGGACACGCTATCTGTGGATTCTGCTTTCTGCAAACATGTTTGTGTCATCCTCAATTTCTTTGTGTTATTTTTATTTTATTCCTGATCTGTAAGTATATGCTGATAGTTGTTCATTAAAATGTGTCTAAGAGACAGTCTTATGTAGGTGTCTTTGTGGCTGTTATATCTATTTGTAGCTTTCTTCTCCAAACTCACCTGCACATAATAAAATTTGGCTGGTCTACAGTTTAATTGTGATGATTTATAGACTTTTAATGTTCTGACAATTTAATAAGTACACACCATTTTTCTCCTATCATACCACCAAAGAATAGTTATACTTGAAGGTTTGAATTTTCAACATTTTATTAAAAGAAAAGCTATGCCTCCAGGCAGTTCATAATCATTTTGCTGTCAGGAAGCTGAAATTATAAGGGACAAAATTGATCTGTTACCATTTAGGCTCATGTGAATTACTAAAGGTATTAACTTTATTTTGAAGGTATAGATAACATAAGATTAACTATTGCATTCTGTTAGAATTCATCCCCCCTTCCTAATAAATAATGATGTAAGTTGTACTATTAGACATTTTAAAAAATGTGAAATTTGGCATGTTCTCTGAAAAGCAGTAAGAATTTTTCTGAATTTTATTTACAGAAAAAAGTGTTATCTATATTATTCATTTTACCAGCTGATTTGTCTTATATATTTCAGATTCTATGGATTGTTTATAGCAAGATCTATAATTGATGTAAGGAAGATTTGCCTCCAATAACACATTGGATAGTCTTCTTATTCTCTTTTTCAGCATCTGTTCAGAGATATCGTATATCCAGGATTTTACAGTTCAGAGTCACATAGACCAAAAGTTAGAGATTTTGGTAACGCCTGTCATTTTTGTTATGTGCAAACATTTAATGTGGCACATAAGCCCTGTAGAAAGTCAGCACCCACCCACCCTCCGAGAGAATGAACTATTTTGGGGAATATTAAAAAAAGGCAGGATAGAATATTTCCCCTAAAGGAGAAATGGGGAAAAAAATCTTAAGGGAGGCAGAAACCAGCTACAGTCTCCCTGCCCCAAGCAAAAACTGAGGCTAGTTTTTAGTAATGCAGATTTGGGACTCCATTCAGAAAGACTGGGTCAGACTGAAACTTTAGATAAGCAACAAGTCAAAGGCTGACAAGATTAGCTCAGACAAACACTTAGGATTTGCATTTCCCCTTTTGCTTATAGAATTAAAAGACCCTTCAGAAAGTGTCAAGGCTTCCATGTCCTTTAGAAGGGTTGATATAGCTGCTTTGAAGGATCTTCCTGAATGGGCAAGTGAATGCAGACACAACCAATACTTCCACTGGGAAATGAAGTACCTCTTTTTCTGAATGCTTGCATGAAAGCCAGAGCTTTAGTACATGTGTCTATCCTAACTTTGAAGAGCTTCACTCATGCCCAAGTAGTTTGGGAAGTACTTATTTTGAAGTGCTGGGCACACTTCTGTTTTGTTTTACTACCTACAGCTGTATTTCACACTTTCAAGAAATGCTTGATAGGCTTAAGCTATATATGTTTTAATCAGCGGTGGGTTGCTCCCAGTTCTGCCCAGTTCTGTGAACCGGTAGCGGCGGCGGTGGGAGGCTCTGCCCCCTCCGGGATGCTTCTGCGCATGCGTAGAAGTGTCGCACGTGCGCGCGAGCACATGCGCAAAACGGTAGCAACGGGTTTTAGAACCCACTACTAGTTTTAATATTTGTAGGCATATGCTAATAGATCAGTGGTGGGTTGCTACCGGTTCACCCCGGATCGGGCGAACCGGTAGCGGCGGTGGTGGGAGGCTCTGCCCATCCGCCCAGACGTCTCTGCGCATGCGCAGAAGTGCCGTGCATGCACCTGCACGCGCGTGCTCCCAATAGCGAACCGGTAGCAAAGGTAATTGAAACCCACTACTGTAATAGATGTTTAGATTACCAAAACTTTGGGGTGTTCTATCTCAAAATCTACATACTTTCTAAAAATCAATATACAAATATATCCATGCATTTCATAAAATAGCTAGTTTTAGCAAATGTTGAAAAATAAATAGAATTATGGAAGCAGAAAATATTTTAGCATTCTGCTGACTAGAAGCACATCCAACCAACCAACTGAAGAAAAACTTAACAGTTTTTATGCTAATTACAAATAGCCAGTTTTACAATCACTGAATGGATTTTTAAAAAAATTTAATGCATCTTTTAGGTTTATAGGTATATGAAAAATTAAATTAGGTAAATGTACATCTTTTTTTCCCTTCTGTTCAGTCAGCGGTTCAAGGTTTTTCAGAAGTGGTTTGCTATTTCCTCCTTCCTAGAGAAACTGACTGATTCAATACTACCAACCAGCTGACTTTGTGTCTAAGGCAGGGGTGTCAAACTCAAGGCCCGTGGGCCGGATGCTTAGATCTGGCCCGTCAGGCCACCCTGGAAATAGTGAAGGACTGGCCCAAGGTGCCTCTGCCAGTGAAAATGGAGCTGGTGAGGGCCGGCCATGGCAGAGTTGCAGGAGGCTGTCCCAGCCAAAAACAGAGCTCGCAAGGGCCATCCGTGGTCGTCCTGAGCTCTGTTTTCTCTGGCAGAGGGTTGCAGGAATTTTTGCTGGCAGAGCTCTCAGGCCACCACAGGCACCCCTGACATGAGTGATGTCAAATGGCCACGCCCACCCTGGCCCCTGAGATCAAACACAACCCTGATGCGGCCCTCAATGAAATCGAGTTTGACACTCCTGGTCTAAGGTAACACCAGAACTCATGGTCTCCTTGTTTCTAGCCTGAAGCCTTAAAACTACACCAAACTGGCTCCCAATATTTACCTTACATAAGTTAAAATTGTATTTTATTTTTCATGGTCAAGCAAAATGAAACAATCCCTCATACATAATAATAGAACTTGTATTATTATTATACATACTAATAGACCTTGATTGCCAATAATTACAGTCAATTACTTTATGAAATTAATTCCCAGATGAACATTTACATTTAATGCCAAACCAATTGCAATTAAAATTTAAAATTCTATTACATTTAAAATAAATGTATGTTTATTTATAGAAAATATTACCAAATAATTTTTTTAGAATGGAATACTGCAGTATAAGAAAAGCTTTTTTTTTCTCCTCATCACTTTATCAAAGTATTTTAAAATTCCTTTAGGATTCCTTTAATGTTGTTTTTATTTTATTTTTGAGAGGATAAAAGATGCTTCGTTTTGTAGGTTTCCTTGCTACTTTGGACTGGTGAAAAAAAAAAAGACTATGAAGGAGTTCTCTAATGATATAGTTGCAATGTAGTCTGCAAGCTGCTTGAGAAATTATTGTAGAATGAAATCTCAGACAGCTACGTTTAACAATATTGTTAACCATTGGGATCTGTTGAAGTCTTTCATGATCTGAGCCATATGCTACCTCATTACAGTTTTAAAAGTATCAAATGTATTCTATAATAATTGGTGATACCCCATATCCCTTTTAAATTTAGGGTTAGGATTAGGGTAATTCTAATGAGCAATTTGGTTTGAGGAAAAATTTGTCATGTAATCTACATAGACTTCTGCAAAGCCTTTGATTCTGTGGTACATGACAAACTTCTGTTAAAACTAAGTTCTTACGGCATTTCTGGATCCTTGCACAAGTGGATAGCTCCATTCCTATCAAACAGGCAACAAATAGTTAAAATTGGAAACGCTATATCAAACCCAGCACCAGTTAATAGTGGTGTTCCCCAAGGCAGCATTCTAGGACCAACACTCTTTCTGCTTTATATAAACAACCTTTGTGATCATATTGTAAGCAGCTGCGTCCTCTTTGCCGACAATGTAAAACTATTTAACACCACAGACAATTCTACTACCCTACAAAATGACCTAGATTATGTACCTGAATGGTCAAACAATTGGTAACTCCAAATCTCTGCTAACAAATACTCAGTCCTGCACATTGGCAATAAAAATCAGAACATCAAATACAAGCCGGATGGAAACGATCTAAAAGATACTGTATTTCGGACATTAATACTTTAGAGAGGGTCCAGAGGTATTTTACAAGAACAGTACTCAACTCCTCTGCTCACAATAAAATTCCTTATTCCAGTAGACTTGAAATTTTAGGCCTGGATAACCTTGAACTATGCCATCTACATTCCGACCTAAGCTTAGTACACAAGATCATCTACCTTAACGTCCTACCAGTTAACGACTACTTTAATTTCAATCGCAATAACACTAGGGCTATCAATAGATACAAACCAGGGGTGAAATTCAGCAGGTTCTGACAGGTTCTGGAGAAATGGTAGTGGAAATTAGGAGTAGTTCGGAGAACCGGTAGTGGAAATTTTGAGTAGTTCGGAGAACTGGCAAATACCACCTCTGGCTGGCCCCAGAGTGGGGTGGGAATGAAGATTTTGCAATATCCTTCCCCTAGGAGTGGGGAGGGAATGGGGATTTTGCAGTATCCTTCCCCTGGAGTGGGTGGGAATGGAGATTTTGCAGTATCCTTCGCCTGCCACACCCACCAAGCCATGCCCACCAAGCCACACCATGCCCACCAAGCCATGCCCACAGAACCAGTAGTAAAAAAAATTGGATTTCACCACTGATACAAACTCAATGTAATCTGATCTAATCTTGATTGCAGAAAATACGACTTCTGCAATAGAGTACCGTGTTTCCCTGAAACTAGGACCTGTCGCAATAATAAGCCCAATTGGGCTTTCGAGCGCATGTGCTACAATAAGTCCCCCCCCCAAAAAAAATAAGCCTCCCCCAAATACTTAGACGCATGCACAGCTGCCATGCAAACAACACGATGTGAGGAGGTGAGGCTGGAGAGAGGGGAAAGGGAGGGGGGAACATGCCCCATGCGCCCCACATACACCTGCCATCCACAAACCCTAGCTTGCGTGCCCTTTCTCTTAGTGGTGGCCGCAAAAAGAGCGGCCGCAAAAAAACTCTTTCCAGTCCTAGCCCTGTTGACCTGGGACTGGGGGGAGGGGGACTGGTGCCGGAGCTCTGAGCAGTAGCCAGTGTGGGCTGTCTGCACAGCCATGAAGTGGGATCGGCATGGCCGGTTCTTGCCTGCAGCATTGCCGGCGAGGATCAGGTCAGAGCTGCTGCCGCCCAAGATCAGCAGGCCAGATTCAGTGAGCTGGATGCACTGCTGCCACTCAGGAGAAGAAGCGAGAGAGGAGGCACTGTGAGAGAGCCCATTTCTCATGTTCTTCTCCTCCTGGGCAGCGGCAGCGCATTCAGCTCCTCGAATTTGGCCTGCCGATCTCGGCCGGCTTGGTGGCTTTTATTATTTATTTGGAATCAAGCCAGCCTCTCAGCATAGCCCAGCGCCAAATCTCGGCTCCTTTTCAGGGCAGGTGGGACACTCGGGGGACATACATCAGTTGCTTTTCCTTGGGGCGGGAGGGGGGGTGAGAGCCGCAAACCCAGCTGCGGTGGCCTCCGAGCAGAAGGAGACAAATTTCACCAAGGCTGGGCTGCATTGTCTGCCAAAGCAGCAGGGTTGTGTAATGCTCCAGTTGGAAAGGAAGTTGGGGAGCGTGAAAGGGTGGCGGCGGGGGGGGGGGAAGAGAGAGAGCCGTGCACTCTCTTCCCGGTGGAGTTTCCTTGTGTGTGTGTGTGTGTGTGTGTGTGTGTGTGTGTGTGTGTGTGTGCGTGTGCGCATGTGTGTGTGTGTGAGAGAGAGTGAGTTGGTTGGGGTTGCCTTCGGTTTCGGTCTGGCCTCGCAGGCTCCGTTAATTCCGAAGATTCTGGAGCTCACGCGGCCCGACAGGAAACTCTGCCATAGACAAAATGACCCTCCCTGCGCACACCCCTTTTCCCCATCTGTGGCTTTCCCCCGGACTTAGTTGGGAGCTGGTCGTTTGCAGAAGGCAAAGCAGGGTCTGTCCATCGCTCCGACTGGCGGGTGAAAAAGTCTTCCTGGTGGTGCTTGGCTGTTTAAATAAATCATTGGGAAGAGAGGGCATGGCTATCTCTCTCCCCCCCCACCACCCTTTCACGCCCCCCCGACTTCCTTTCCAACTGGAGCATTACACAACCCTGCTGCTTTGGCAGACAATGCAGCCCAGCCTTGGTGAAATTCATCTCCTTCTGCTCGGAGGACACCGCTGGGTTTGTGGCTCTCCCCCCCCCCACACTTCCCTCCCCCCAAGGAAAAGCAACTGATGCATGTCTCCCGAGCATCCCGCCTGCCCTGAAAAGTAGCCGAGATTCGGCGCTGGGCTACGCTGAGATGCTGGCTTGATTCCGAATAAATAATAAAAGCCACTGAGCCAGCCAAGATCGGCAGGCCAGATTCGGGGACCTGAACACGCTGCCGCCACCCGGGGGGAGAAGAACGTGAGAAATGTGCTCTCTCACAGCACCTCCTCTCTCTCTTCTTCTCCTGAGTGGCAGCGGTGCATCCAGCTCACCGAATCTGGCCTGCTGATCTCGGGCTTCCAGCTTCTGCCATGCCCAGAGAGGGGGTGAGAAGAGACAGCAAGGGGAGCCCCGTCTTGCTCCATGCATCTTGCTTCTCCACCTCCCACCCCTCCCCACCTGCCACCCCCACCTGCCATTCCCCCTCACTGGCCGAGATCGGCAGGCCAGATTCAGGGAGCTGGACGCGCTGCTGCCGCCTGGGAGGACAAAAACATGAGAAATGGGCTCTCTTGCAGCACCTCCTCTCTCTCTTCTTCTCCCGAGTGGCAGCGGTGCATCCGGCTCACCGAATCTGGCCTGCTGATCTTGGGCAGCAGCGGCTCTGACCCGATCCTCGCTGGCAATGCTGCGGGCAAGAATCGGCCACACTGATCCCGCTTCATGGCTGCGCAGATAACCCGCACCGGCCACTGTTCAGAGTTCTGGCACCAGTCCCCCTCCCCCAGTCCCAGGTCGACAGGGCTAGGACTGGCAAGAGGTTTTTTTGCAGCCGCTCTTTTTGCGGTGGCCACTAAGAGAAGGGGTGCACGAGCTAGGGTTTGTGGGAGCAGCATCCGTGAGGCTGTTCTGCATGGATGGCAGGTGCGTGTGGGCCATGTTCCCCCCTTCACCCCCCGGCTCGCCTCCTCACCTCGGGAAGTAATGAAAATGCTGCCACGATTGCTGGAGGTGGCGGCCTGAGCAGCACCGGCGAAGCAGCTGGTTGGCACTCCAGCACCAGTCCCCCTGCCACGGGCTGAGGTTTAGGGGCCTCCTGCACCCCCAAAATAATAAGACCCCCCCTATAATAAGGCCAAGGCCATATTTCAGGGGTCAAAAAAAATAAGACTCTGTCTTATTTTCGGGAAAATGTCTGGAACACTTTACCTGATCCTGTTATTAGTTTCTCTAACCCCCATACCTTTTACATTAAACTGTCTACCGTGGACCTTACACGTTTCTTAAGAGGTCCCTAAGAGGGCGTGCATAAGCGCACCAGTGTGCCTACCATCCCTGTCCTACTGTACCCATTTGTATGTACTCATTTTATGTGTTTATGGCTAAGTTTTGCTTCTTTATATCCATTTATTTGTGCCATTTTTTCATATGTCCTGTTTCCTTGCACTTGTTGACAAATAAATAAATAAATAAATAAGTAAATAAGTAAATAAGTAAATAATTGAAAGATTTCCTTGCAGATGTACTTCAAACTGTCAGCAACCAAACTGTTACTTTCCTCTGCCACCATTTAAATAAGTAGAAAGAAATATTTATTTGTAGTTTTGACTTTATTCTGTTGTAACCTAAGTACATCTACTACTGTATTCCTCTATTTTATAATTTCATTGTTTCATTGTTATTTTATTGTATATTGTGGCATGTTTTGACCTCTGGTTACTTACTCCTTCCAGTTTATCTTACTTCTTGGTGATTTATCCACACAACCATTTGCTATTCTTGACAATAATAGCAATAGCAATAGCAGTTAGACTTATATACCGCTTCATAGTGCTTTACAGCCCTCTCTAAGCGGTTTACAGAGTTAGCATATTGCCCCCAACAATCTGGGTCCTCATTTTACCCACCTCAGAAGGATGGAAGGCTGAGTCAACCTTGAGCCGGTGAGATTTGAACCGCTGAACTGCAGCTAGCAGTCAGCTGAAGTAGCCTGCAGTGCTGCACTCTAACCACTGCGCCACCTCAGCTCTTATAATGTGGTATCAGGGGTGGTTTCCTCCCGGTTCGGACCGGATCACCCGAACTGGTAGCGACCTGCTGGTGACGTCACTGAAGTGGATCGGCCGGTGCTGGTCCGTGGGTGCCGCCATCTTTTTTTGTGAATTTTTTGCGATTTTTTTTACTGTTTAGAAGGTTTTTCCTCTTCTGCTGCTTGAAAAAGGGCCTCCCCGCCCGCCCCCGGGTTTATACTGACCTTTATTCCTTCACTCGAAGCACAGCTGATCAGCTCCTCAGCTGTGTTTTGGGCTGATTGCAGCTACTGAGCATGTGCAGAAGCAAAATTGCATGAGGGAACGCGTGCGCGCAAAACATTGTGATGCGAACCAGTGGGGAAGGTAAGTGGAACCCACCCCTGTGTGGTATACTTTCTAATTACTGCTTGCATGGTAGCTTAAGGTTCCTCCCCACCCCTCAAGTTTGCAGTTGCTAATTTTTTGGGAATTTCTAGTCTGTTTGGTTAAAAAAAATTACCTCCTGGTCACATTACTATCATAAACAAATGTTTATGATCCCTCAAAATCTTTTTGACATATTTTTCACTGTAAACATCTCACTATTTTGCTGTTCATCTTTTTTTACCTTTTGTAAATCATACATTATTCCCAACTTAAATGACAGAGGGGAAAAAAGAGATTCTCATTCTGCCAGGAATAACCATCCAAATCAGACGTCATGGTTCTATTGTGGTATATATCAAGTGGAAGCAAGGCCATTGGCCCGTTAAACTTGTGGTGAGGTGTTTACTTTTAGAAATCTCTTGTTTCATGGCCTCAATAGAATTTATGTTTCTGGTGCTTTTCTGTTTATTAGAGCTGGGAAACATTTTATATTTAAATGCAAAAAGATGTTTCCAGGCATGCTAAAGTGCACACTACTGTAATTTCTGATTTCAACTCTTTAAACCAATCCTGCCTTTTCCAAAATTGTGCTACAGCTGCTTTAAAACACAGTTGCTTTAAAAATTGCAGACAGGTATTATGTGATTAGCTCAAGGCATTATGAAGCGTCTTTTCAACAAACTACATAGTCCTATTGTGTATATTATAATATTTGCTATTCTTCATTACAGCCAAAAATGAAAGATGTAACCATGGTTATAGCTCCTGAAAAATAAAATCCTTCCAAAATTGGCCAAATACTTTCATTTCAGAAAAAGGGGCCTCTAAATATAAAAGAATATGTGCTTTCCAAATAGAGCAATTACTCAGATTTCAGGGAGTAGGGGAGAAGGATGATGATCAGAATAGTGAACTAAGAGATTGAAAATTGAGCACTAACAATTTAGTTTATTTCTCTCTTACATGGAATAGGCTGAGAAAGTTTTGTTACAGAAGAACTGGCAGCAGGAGTACTTAATTCTTTGTACTTTCCAGTGGGACAGCTGACCAGAACACTTTTAGGTTCATGGCAATTTCTGCAGATCAGCGCAAAGAAAGATGATTACAGTCATCTCCAGCTGTTCATGGGGATTGGACAGTGTAAATGATGATGGTGTGAAAGTGTCCAGAGTCTTAAAACTTGAAAATGTGCCTGTTGATTTTAGTTTAGACAACGTATCTTATAATTCACTAATCTGCAACTAAAGAAAGTTCTGCAAGCATTATTTGCAAGTTGTTTAAAATAAAGGAAATTATATAGCAAGGCAAAATTCATCATTTAAAAAAAAAAATTATTTTGCCAAGTTGGTCTTTGAGTTGTAATTTGATCTATGAATGCCGCTATAATACATGCACAGAAATAATAGGATAATGCACTCAAAAACAGTAGTGCAGGAAAATCATTAATATACCAGTCCTAAGGAGTATGGTTTAGCTTTTTTTCATTTAAATGTTCATATTGTATAACCTATACTGCCTGTGTATGTCTCTTAAACAGACAGAAGGATTCTTTTTTTAAAAAAGGAAAGTGTCACTAGAACAGATATTGACTGTGTATGAAAATATTTTTATAGCTGTCATTTAGTTTTAAACTCAGTTTAAATGAAAGACATTGGAATCTTAAATATCAGTCATTTTAAAGGACAATTCAATAGCTTTACTAAAAAAACAACAACCTTGTATATTGGTGATGCCCTGTTTTGAACGTAAAATGCTGGAAGTAATTATCGCATAATATAATATGATGTTATATGTTTTTGATTGTTGTTCAGCTTCATTTCATCATATGCTGTTTTTTCTGTAGATATGGCAGAAATATTTCATGTGAAAATAAATTCCAATTTTGTATCCTTATGGAAAACATAATTCACGTTAGATAGGAAAAAGAAAAATGGTACCCAGAATAAAAGTACAAAAACATCTATAAACTTCCCCAACTACATAGAAAAAGTGGAAGTATTATGGCACCTGAAATATTAAGAACAGTCTGTTTTAAGGTTGGGAGCAATAAAGCCGTAGTTGGGCCAATAGCCAAGAATAGGTGGGAAACACCCACTCCCATTTTTTCATACACTCTGTTTTGTTTTATGAAACTCCAGTTCCTCATCCCCAAAGCAATATATTGAAAAGAAGGAATAGATAATATTTATGAAGTTTAAATATTTATCAAGCTTTCTCATGTTATATTTTATAAATTAGGCTGAAGGGCACATGGTATTAGATCAAGGGTTACATATAGTCCTAGGCAATTATTTGTCCATCTTTGCCCTATGGTGTCCTGAAACATGGATAGATATACAGCTATAAAAAAAAGTTGATTATCTGCATGCTACCTGCACATACCTTTGAAAGTTTTCTATAGCTGTTCTAATACATGTAGTACTTGACTTACAGCAGTTCATTTAGTGACCTTTCAAAGTTACAATGGCACTGAAAAAAGTGCCAATTTTTGCATTGCCAACTTATGACAATTTTTCACACTTATGACCTTTGTAACATACCCATAGTCATCTGATCAAAATTCAGATATTTGGCAACTGGTTCATAATTATGACCGTTGCTGTGTCCCAAGGTCATGTGATCCTCTTTTGCTACCTGTTGACTAGCAAAATTAATGGGAAAGCCAGATTCATTTAACAGCCATGTTACGAACTTAACAACTGCAGTGATTCACTTAACAACTGTGGCAAGAAAGATTGTAAAATGGGGCAAAATTCACTTAACAAATGTTTCACTTAGCAACAGACATTTTGGGCTCAATTGTGGTCATAAATCAAGAACTACCTGTAAATGCTTGAAAAATTAAAATGATATGCTCTAATTTGAAAGAAACTTGGTACTATTTAGTTGAACTCCAGCAATATAGCTTGATAGATGGCCACCTAACTTCTGTTTAAATTCTTCCAGCAGATATTATTATGCTGCTTAATAGTTCTTTTACCATTAGGAAGTTTTTCATATAAGGAATAATTTTTATTTTTATTTCTTGTCTTAACTTGTGGAACAAAACTCTGTCTTCCACATGGCAATCCTTCAACTACTTGAAGACACCTAACGCACCTCATCTCAGTCTCTTTTCTGTGGCTTAAACATTCTCAATGGGCCAACAATTGTTCATAAGTGTTTTTCTTGCAGGCTCATTATTACCATGGCTGTTCTGTTTTGGACATGCTTCAGTTTGTTAGAATCCTTTCTAAAATGTGATACCCAGAAATGAATACATATTCTTTGTAAGCTTTGACCAATGCAAAATAATTTTTTTTTTAATGTACACAGTATAATCCTATTGATGAAATTTAGGGTTGCATATAACTTTTTAAACTGCATCACACTTTTCACTCCTGCAGCATTCTAAAGTGGACAGTTTGGACTAATTTTATATGGAAGTTTAAAAAACAGAGAGATGTTTATAGTACTAGAACTGTTATACGGTAGATATGTGCTCTGAGACACAGTGGAGAATCAAATAATTAACCATGAGCCAGTTGTCAGTTTGAAACATTGACAGCAAATGTAAACAAGAGCTAGAGTGAATTTATTCAGATACGTAGGACCTGTGACTGTAAATGAAATATTGATTTCATTGGTGTCTTTAGACAAAGCAGAGCCTTCCTTAAACTTCAGTAATCTTTATAAAATACAATCACTCCTAATTGCTTTGGTATGTAAAACAAAATTTAGTATGCCAAATTTTGAAAATAATATCTTTGCCCAATTTTTAGCTGACTGTTTTAGAACATCTTATTAGAGCTCTCTGTGTCTTCGATGGCAGCCTTTATGATAGACATGAGCCTACGGGTGAAAAGTAATGAACTCAGAAACTTGAGCACTGGGAGAATAGCCTGTGGAAAATGTAAGGCAAAAATCATCTTTAAATGTTGCTGATGTCACTAAAGTCCAAAGTTTGAAAATGAAGGGGAGATTGAAATTTAAGACTTAAATGCAATGGGCTAGATGAGGTCTTAGTGTTCCTGTGGTCTTCAGCAACAGTGGAGTTGCACAAATGTCACTTGTAGCTGAATTAATCAACTCTGCAGCCTTGTAGCCATACATTTTGATAGTGTTAGATAGTGGGTAGAGATGACAGGAGACAGACTTCCAAAGCAGCTCTTTATTTCAGCTCTTGTGTAAGCAACCAGCAAAGAGCAGTCTGACAGCTTGCCCTTTTATAGGGAGCTGTCAGACAGACCAGCCAATAGCGTTTGAGCTTTTTCCCGCTCAAACGCTGGACCTGGTTGGAACCATGCAACATAGTTTAAACAGTTAGAACATAACACCCCTCCCCTCCTGGATGGAGCTGTCCAGCATACGTAATCACGCAGGTAGGCGGGGCGTTTTGAAGCCCTACTAGACCTGCGCAATTCAGATGGCGGTGAGGCAGCGGACTGTGCGGCCAGG
>QLTV01002266.1:228623-245718 GCA_003457575.1 Thermophis baileyi
ATGTCTGCCTGGCTGGTTGAAAGTGCTGAAGAAGCTAGTCACAGTTCTCCTGGCCCAAGCCCTCGTCGCCACTGTTAGATAGTGGGTAGAGATGACAGGAGACAGACTTCCAAAGCAGCTCTTTATTTCAGCTCTTGTGTAAGCAACCAGCAAAGAGCAGTCTGACAGCTTGCCCTTTTATAGGGAGCTGTCAGACAGACCAGCCAATAGCGTTTGAGCTTTTTCCCGCTCAAACGCTGGACCTGGTTGGAACCATGCAACATAGTTTAAACAGTTAGAACATAACAGATAGTGATGCCTTTTTTAGCATTAGAAGGATCAATAAAGAACGTAAATATAAATAAACCAATAATTTAAACAGTTATTGAACGTAACACCCAATTTCTCAATAAAAAGCAATTGCTGATGTTCAATGACAATCAGCTTAGTTTATTGATTAAGCTGATGGAGAAACCTGTGCCCTCGTTCTGTGTTAGACATAGAAAACAATATTGTGTGACATTGAGGCAGTCATTCTTTCTCAACTTATGAAGAAGACTACTGAAAATGTTATTGGGGGTGTGGACAGGAATCCACATACAATCCTGCATAAGCTTGGAAAGACTGATTTGAAGGCAAAAAAAAAAAAAAAATTGGAAGGAAGGAAGGAAGGAAGGAAGGAAGGAAGGAAGGATATTTTAAAAGACAATTAATTAATTGGTGATTTGTCCAGTTATGTTAACTTAGTTGCTTTCTTTTTTTTTTTTTAAAAAATGCACTAGTCTGAAAGTAGTTCAAATTTCAATTCAACTAAAAGAAATTAAATGACATATATGATCTATAACAGGGGTGTCAAACTCACGGCGTCACAGCAGCGTCACGTGATGTATAGGGACTTTTTCCCCCTTTGCTAAACTGGGTGTGGGCGTGGCCAGTATGTGACGCATCCAGTCCACAGGCCGGGAGTTTGACATATATCATATAGAGTCTGATCTATAACCAAGTTATATTGTTATTTTCATGACTGAGCACAGATTTAAGCACACTTTTTTGTTTCAACTCATGCATAACTTTTCTAAATGAAGAGTTCAAGAAGCAAACAAATGAAATAACTGGTCAAAAGTAAGAGCATGTTCTTAAAAATAAAATTATACATTGGATAATGTTAAATACCAATTATTTTGAGGAAAATGGAGGAATGTGACAGAATTAAGAGTTCTGTTGCCATGCACTACTTCTTATATCCATTGATTTTGGAATGTTAGGTTTTGTTTTCATTATGGATAAATGAAGATCATTTTGAGATACTGATCTGTTAATTATATAATTAAAATGGTTAAATAAAATATCATTTGTATGTGTGAATAAGGGTGGATATTCTTTCTACAAATATCTCTAAGTTCCATTTGAACACCAGACCATAACTGACAAAATGTTTAAATCCAATGTGGTATATATTCAGCTAGAAAGATAAGCACTTTTAACGTTCACTAAATATAATTTCATGTGTGATTTTTACATTGTGTTTTTAAGTTTATAGTGTAAATTCTATACATTTAATTTCAGTGAGTTCATCTATGTCACTGTTGTAGGTAGAAGACTGTAAGAGTAATAAAATGCAATTCCAAGTTAGGAAAGCCAGCTGGGCACTAATATTACATCATAAACTAACATCTTCTCTGCTTCCTTTAAGCAATTTGCACAAGATACATAGCTTAGATCCAGACTTAATAATATATAGAGTAGTCTGAGAAAATCAATATAGTTGAGTCACAGTTAATTTAAAGTCCAATAGGTCATATGAGTCTATTTTAGATATCCCATTAAAAAGAAAGTGAGAAGAAAGAAAGATGAATAGATAGAACTATTAAGCATGTAGTCTATAATTTCACTAATAGACTTTTGACATTTATTAGAGATCAACAATGCAACTCTTTTCTTTTCTTAAACTTATTCTGCTTCAGGTTATTTAGCCAAAATCCATTGCATATTCAGAATTCATTGCCAATAGAGTTTAACCTGTTCCATTAAGCCTTCTCAGTTCATTTTATTACTTTATATAGTTTTTTGGGGGAAAGATTAACACATAAATGAATAGCTTATATATTGCAATACAGTTCAATCAGTTATTAAACTGATTAAAAGGCATTATCTGGTCTGTGTAATTTAATATTTTCCTCCACATTAGCTAAGAGAATTAGAAGAAGCCCATAAGCAGGCCATACTTTTAACATCTTGTTCATGTTTCCAAGCAACTGTTACTTAACACTATAGGTACTTCCAATACTGAAGATCATATTATATAATCAGTAATTATAGTTATTAATACTAATTATAGTTATTAATATTATAGCCATCACTGAATTTTATATATATTCTGTTTAAATAAGTCTCCCCCTTTATCTTTGCCACATGTCCCACAACTGTCAACTCTGAAGCGAACCTGGCTGAAAACATCTTTTGCTTCCTCATAGTTGTCATGAACTCTGAGAGGGGGATGGGAGGGGGAAGTAGATAGTCCAGCTAACAGTCAAAACAAAAAGTTTTCTTGTGGGAACCAAGATCATCCCAACAGGTGGCAGTTGAAGGAGGAGAGAAGTGACCAAGCAGCCTGCCAGCTACTTTCATTGGACAATGTGACCTGTGACATCTGGGGAGGGAAATATTTGCTCTTTTAATTAGGAGAAAAACTGCGGGAACTTATAGAGTTGGTTTTCACTAGCTTTTTCTTGATATCATGCATAATTACATAAAACTCTTTTCCTTATACTTCCCCCCCCCTAAATTAAAAGGCTCCAAAAGGTTAAGTCTTTTGTCATATGGATGTTTTCCATCCTCTTGTGATTATATTCTTCAACTTCTAGAGAACTGCTACACCTTTTTGTATAGCATGGTAACTAATTCATATGCATCTCCATATTACTATAGCGCTTCTAAGACAGTAAAAAAATTATTTCAGCAAATTAATTATTTTTATAAAATGTGAAGGATTTCTTTGAAGTTAAACAAAATCTGTAAAATTCTCTACTAATGTACTGAGTGAGACATTAAAATCAAATTAAGCAATATTTTTTCCAGACTTTGAACCATATTAATATGAGCAGTTATTCCAAAAGTAGAGCTTTATTTGAAAGATAACCAAAGATCTTAAATAGGAACTTTCCAATTGTATGCTTGGTATTTTTTTTTGGGGGGGGGGCAGAAGTTTGGTATGCTGACAATTTTATATTCACCTATTTTTTTAAAGGGCAGAGTCCAGCTATTTTCTCATGAATCCATACAGCATATAGACATGTATCAAAACAAAAAAATCTTGTCCCTCATTTTTGTTACTCTTAATGTTTTACCTGCAGAAAACATCATATTTTACTTCTTTATCTCTTTGATGTATATTTCACCTTTCCTTCATAAGCTCCAATATATCCTATTCCCGCTTATTTTTCCTCAAAACAAGAACTTTGGCTAAGGCAGTCTGACTGCTGAAAGGTCACCCACTGAACTTCTGTGGCTGAAGGTGAACTAACCTGGGTCTCCCCAGTGATAGTTCAACACTTTAATCACCATACCAGACAGCAATTCATTACCTGAGTTAACATTCTGTGACAAATTTATAAAATATTTCAGCTTAATTTCAAGGACATTTTTACAGCCATTCCTAAATAATATCTTAAAGGCAATAAATGCATGCATAGATCGTATGAATCTGAACTCTGTAGCTACAAGTAGTATTTATATCAATAGAAATGTATTGCTGGTGATAGTCCATACACATAGGAGAGATTGTTTGTTTATCTATCAGCAGACGAAAATTCATTAAATCTAAATATTAAGAAAGCATGGTATATATGCCTCTATCTATCTATCTATCTATCTATCTATCTATCTATCTATCTATCTATCTATCTATCTATCTATCTATCTATCTATCTATCTATCTATCTATCATCCATCCATCCATCCATCCATCCATCCATCCATCCATCCATCCATCCATCCATCCATCCATCCATCCAGCTATCTAGCTATCTAGCTATTTAGCTATCTAGCTATCTAGCTATCTAGCTATCCATCTATCTAATCTCTACCTCCCAAAAGATATAAGAATATCATTCATGGACGATGATAGTCAAACAACCAAACTGATGCTAATATGTAAAGACATAACCAGATGGACACACAGAAATCAAAATGGCTATTGGAACTCAGATGATTATGCTCACTTATAACAAACATGTGACTAAGGGTTGATTGTGGAACAGATGATGAATTGCTCATGTGTAAAATGCAACAGTACAAAATACAGCAGCATAGGCAATTATATGTGCTCCTAGAATGGCACATGTTGCACTTCTGGTCTGCAAGCTGCATTACTGCTAATTTCCTTCCAGATGCAATCCAAGGTACTGGTTTTGACCTATAAAACCCTTCATTGCATGGGATTGTGTTATCTGAGGCACCATCACTGCCTCTCCTTTTGCATAAGATGTAGCAGAGAAGGTATGCTGCTGGTTGCATCTCTCAAGGATTTGGTGAGTCCCAGGAAGTGGGCCTTCTTTGCCATGGCACCTGCCTTGTGGAATCTTTCCCAACCCTACCCCCCAAAGTGAGGCTAGCTCCATCCCTCTTAATGTTCCACAAATCTTTGAAGACATGACTATCTTATCAGGCATGTGGGTGCCAAGGAGCGGGGAGTTCTTACTATGGCTCACTTAATCAGGTTAACATCATCCTTTTTGTTTTATGCAGTTTTTAATAGTTTTAATATTTTTAATAATCATTTCTTTTATATGTGTTTATTTGTTTTCTTTTTTAATTAAATATTGTATGCCACCCAGAGTGACTTTTTGTGAAATGGATGGCTATACAAATATGATAATTAAATAAACACCAAATCCCGCTAAAGATGAACAAGAAAGCCAGTCAGTTTCTTTGATATAATTCTCAGGAAAATATCAAGAACTGTTTTAGAACATTGAACTTTGATGATAGGAATCAGGGAATCTGTTGAATGAAATCAAAGACGTTAAGGTTCAATATGAAAAGAGACAGCCAAAGAACAAGAAACAGAAGAAAGGAAATGTCAAAACAAACAATGGAAATCAAACAAAGGTAAAGCCAAGAAACAAAAAAGATGTTAGGAAAGAGTAAATAAAGAATATCAGAGAGCTGATACAAGAGACAAGCAGTATTACAAAGACATTAAAGATGGCAAAGATATAGAAAAACAAGAAATTCTTCCTAAAGATATCAGTACTCAGAAATAGATTCCAACCGCAAACTGATTTACTAAAAGATGCCATTGGGTAGATAGTAACTTGTTTTCAAGAAAACAAAAACAAAAATGAAAGAAATATACTTAAATTGTGCATATTAGAGATGACAATATCCAAGATATCTCAGAAGATATCCTATATTTATAAACTGTCTGGTAATTGAAGTTGAAATTAGATCAATGCTTCTGTCATTACTGAGCCAGAGGCTAATAACAGAATAAGAAGAATCAATGAAGATTGTATCCAAACTATGCAAACAATCCTGGAGAACAACACAATGGTCAATTGGAAAAGATTGATCTGCCTAGCGATATCAGGGAAAAGGAAACTTAACAGTGCAAACTATCAAAATGTATCTTTAATTTAACATGTTATAAAAATAATGTTTAAGATTGTCCAGTGCAGATTAAAGCTCTACAGGTAAAAAGGGATGTCAGATGTTCAAACTGGCTTTAGAAAAGATCAAAGAATTATTGCTCCGATATTATGGATAATTTAGAAAATAAAATAACACCTAAAATAAATGTTTTATTGATTATGGAAAGGCTTTGCTATAGTGTCAACTATATTAAATGCTGGATTCTTTTTTTCTAAATAAATTCTCCATCTGAACACAAAACATAGAATTAAGTCCCATATTTGGCTCTAATATTTGTAAGGTTAACAATTCAGGTCTTAAGAGTCACTGATTTGATTTATGTGAGATTAATACTGGGGTATTAAACGTAATGTATAAAATTAAATGCCAATGAAATTAAGGTGACTTGTAATTAATAAAGTTCAGCCAAAGTTAATATGTTGTTGAATGTAAGAGATAATGAGTTATATATTGGAACTTGGTTTTATAATTTCCCCATACTTCTTAGATTTCATATAATTAGGTTGTATATAGCATTAGCCCTCTCTTATTAATACATTTTCATTCTCTTTTACAAATATTGCATATTCATATAATCCTTTTATATATTTCTTTTTTCTTATGCTGTTTTTCTAATTAAAAGTAGAATTTAATTAATAGGTATTAATAGGTAATAGTATTTAATTAATAGGACAAAAGTTAGCTTATTTCATTCAAAAATATTTGTTTTCTATATTTTTTTGGGGGAAGATATTTGGAATGTGTATAATTTTTTCATGCCAAAAATGGAAACAGGATGCAGTGGTCTAATCTTCACAATAGTGTTTAGAAATATTTAGTATTTAGAAAAACAGAAGAAAGGGGATTAATGCAAAAATAAGCAAGCAATGACCTACAGATGGTATTTCATCCTAGTTTTGCAGTTCCCAAATTCCTCCAGTCTATGACACCAATTATTATTATTGGTTGTTTTATTAATTTTTAATAAACTAACAAAAAAATTGACAATGCATGCATTAAGCATTTACTGATTTAAAATAATCTTCAAACTATTTCCTAAAGTGGTTCAAAGTGAAAAAGCCAAAGGTTTTCCCCTACCCCTTTCTTAATAACACCTTCCTGAAATATCCTTTGCATAAGAAATGGGTTCTAAGCAGGTTCTGTATTGGAACTGATACAGAACTTTAATTGGTTTGTTCAGTTTTGGAAACAGGCTTTTGATCAAACAAATATTTGTTTTGATTTTTAAAATGCTTTTTTAAATAGAAAAAATTGGCATGGAGGTAGATTATTGCAAATTGTATAAATGTTTATCTTCTTATGGAATCCTTGTTGCTCTCTGGGCTTGTTTTCTTATATGGTTAGGCAAAGCTTCCAGGCTAGAAGAAGTAGGGTTTGCTCTCTATTTATATAAAATTGGTTTGCCCTGTCAGTGATGGTGGGAGGTTGTTTTCTCCTTGGTAGTTCTTTGATTAGGCAGTTGTTTACTGCTTGTTTGATGTTACTCCTGGTGTTAATTCCTGCTAATCTAGTGACTAATTGCTGCCAAGGAGTTCTGATCTTTTTGTTTCCTTTTAGCTTTTTAATTGTCTAATTGTTTTGATTGTTAAATGTTGTTTATCTAAATGTGCCTATTGATGGTTCATTTGTTGGAGTATGATGCTTCCATATACACTGTATAAGCTTCCATATATCTTCCTACTCTCTTCTTTATGGTTTCTCTTTCTCTCTCTTCTCAAATTGATATTAGCTACTGTAAATGTACTTTATGCTATATAGCCATGATGGCGAACCTATGGCACGTGTGCCACAAGTGGCACGCGGAGCCATATCAGTGGGCACGCGAGCTTAGGTCTGGTGCACGCGCCGGCCAGCTGATTTTCGGGCTTTCTGCGCCCACTGGGAGTCGGGAAACAGGTTGTTTCCCGCCTCCGGAGGGGGTGGGGAAGGCCCATTTTTTGCTCTCCCCAAGCTCCAGAGCCTTTCTAGGAGCCTGGGGAACGCAAAAACGGCCTCCCCCCCCCAGAGTCCTCCGGAGGCCGGAAATGTTCCATTTGCCAACTTCCGGTTGGACCAGAAGTCCCATTTTTTTTGCTCTCCCTAGGCTTCAGAGCCTTTCCAGGAGCCTGGGGAGGGCGAAAACGGCCTTCCCCACCCCCCGGAGGCCCTCCAGTGGCCAGAAATGGCCCATTTCCCAACTTGAAATGGGCCATTTCTGGCCTCTGGAGGGCCTCCGGGGGGGAGGCTGTTTTTGCCCTCCCCAGGCTCCTAGAAAGGATCTGAAGCCTGGGGAAAGCAAAAAAAATGGGACTTCCGGTCCAACTGGAAGTCGGCAAACGGAACATTTCCGGCCTCCGGAGGACCTCCAGGTGGGGCGTTTTCGCCCACCCCAGGCTCCTAGAAAGGCTCTGGAGCTTTGGGAGAGCAAAAAAATGGGACTACCGGTCCAACCGGAAGTTGGCAAATGGAACGTTTTCGGCCTCTGGAGGGCATCGGGGTGGGGGGTGGGGAAGGCCGTTTTCACCCTCTCCAGGCTCCTAGAAAGGCTCTGAAGCCTGGTGAGAGCGAAAAACAGGTGTGCCATTGCGTGCCAGGAGCGGGGGCGTCACGTGCGCATGCGCGGGGGGCACATGGAATTATGGGTGTGGGCATGAACGCATGCGCACCCCCCACACCTCCCTCCCTTTTAGCACGCGAACCAAAAAAGGTTCTCCATCACTACTATATAGCCTATAGTTATGTTTCTCTTTACAATCAATGATTGAAGAAACCATTTATAATCCTGTCTGGAAAGAATATAAGAAAGAGGCTTTGGCACTGTATATAGTAAGATTCAACATTGCAATTATCCATTTCTTTTCTTTGATGGACAAGATAGATGAGATGGTAGTGAACTTATTCATGTCTAATTAGAGGAAGTTGAAGTGCATTTTCTGTAATGGGGAGGACTAGCTTATAAGCAATCAATTAAATGTGCAAAAGGATTCGTGTAAAATGTTGCTCAAAATAAATGGTATTTATATAGCTCTTAACTAAGTCACAGGAGTTAATGACCATGGCAAAGTTTATTTTACAGAAAAGAACTAAACTGAAAATAAAATTAGAAAATATGGAGAGAATCTATCACAATATAGGAGAATAGAAACTGGGAAATATTATTTTGCATGGTGAATTTGATAGATGTAAGAGTGCATTGTCGGTTTCCCATTATCATGAATTTTTCATATGATAGAATAAAAATGTCCTGATGTTTGAGCCCTGAATTATGCTTTATCTTTTTATCTTTTCCTCCCCCACCCCTATTTCTGCCAATAAATAAAAAGCAAGAAGTAACAGTATGTAGCAAAATATTCCAATGTCTTCTTTATTGTAGTAGAAACAAATAAACAAAAAAAGCACATTGCATATTGCTGATTTATGATATGGTCATTAATTAAATCTTATCTGTCAGATATTCATTAGTCTTTAGGCAGTGCAGTTCCATCATTGTAATTGCTGGAATTAAATGTCATAAATAAATATGGTTCATTTCCTATAATCCATTATAGCAACCTTGATCATACAATGAGTGATTAGTTACACTAGCTTTTAAATTAATAAATATAATGTTATTTCAAATGTTATGCTTGCAAAAGAAGGAAAAATGTTTTTTCAACACTTGTTGCAAAAAAGTTTGCAACAATAAAATTATTATTACAATAATTTTTGCTTCATAACTTTAATAACCATAACGATGTTTTGGAGGTTCTGAATGTATTGGAAAGTCAGAAATCTCAATATTATTAAAAATAATTAAAAAAAACCTCCTATTTTTATTTTTAATGTGGTATTTTAATTTAGGGTAATAAAGAATCTGTGATACTGAAGTATTGTATTCATGATGAGACTGTAATACATCTTACCTTGTTTATGTGTTATGTATGAGTGTATACCTATAATGACTTAAATTAATTTTTACCAAGAATAGAAAGTCAATAATAGACATATTGTATTTATACAAATAAATCATGAAGAAAGTTTAGGATCATTTTAGCTTACGTGTTTTATAAAGACTTGTCTTATATTCATTTATTTTCATAATTTCTAAATGCTATACAATTATAATTCATGCATATTTTAAAATTGCTCACCTAAATTTTCTGATCCGTTTGGTGAAGATTTTCTTGGTTTTAAAGAAATTATACTCAATAAATTATTTACGTTGTTTTTTTTTTTTTAGAATACTGCGGATTCTGCCTAATTAATCTTATCCTTTTTTCTTTACAGCAAGATTGCATTTGAATGAATGAACATCTTATGTTCAAGACACAGTTTAATGAAATTAATTAAAAAGATTAATTAGTAAAAATATGCATTTGTCTCTCTTGAAATATAGGAATAAGTATACAAAGAACAGTCAAATATACTGTATGTTCATTATGGTTTTATCAAAAATTTCCATCCAGCCAAATTTTAATATTGAGATTCATGAATACTTAACTATTTGCAACAATTCCACATTAAAAATAAGTGGTAAATCCAGACAGAATAGTGATTGTAAATTAATTATGTGATGATTATATTTGTTTATTTATTTTATTTAAATAACTTATATTACAATCTATCTCATATAATGAGATGGCTCACAACTACCAGTAAAAACAAGAATAAAAACAAAACTACCCTTCCTACCAGACACCAGGCCATCCAGTTTACTAGCTTCCTGACTCAACCCCCATTGTAGTGCAACATTTGGGAAAGAGACAATCTTTGTGCCCTTTCAGAAGCCTAAAATCAGTGTTTCTCAACCTTGATCACTTCAAGATGTCTGGACTTCAACTCCCAGAATTTCATAGCCAGCCATGCTGAAGTCCAGATAGCTTGCCGTTGCCAAGGTTGAGAAACACTGGGCTAAAAATTACTTTAATAATTTTTTTCAGCTTCAAACTCAGTCTGCTCACTTTAGTTTACAAAACTGGAAGTATTTGGCTGAAGCATGATTTAACAACCCAATTTGAGCCATATGACTTGGTCACATTAGGTGTTTTCCCATTGGATAGACTCTATAATGAAAAGAAAGCACATAATATATCTTTAACAACTTTATCATTTAACATTTTTAAAGTAAATGCCAATGGATTGTATCAATTCTAGGCTAAGGGACTGGAATTCAAGTGTTTTCCTATTAATGACAGGTTTCAGATTTTGTTTTCAAGAAACAGATTTGGTGGCCACAAACAAACAAACAACAAACAAACAAACAAACAAACAAACAAAGTTGAAAATTCCTGAACTAAGCATCAATATTTCTTTCTTGATTCTAAAAGTTCTGACACTAAGAATTTCACTGAAAACTTTTCCTTTGGAATGAAACAAATAAAAACAATTTCATCTCTACCAAATTCACAGAGAATTTAACATAAAATGTAACATAAAATGTAACAAAAAATTAGTACTTACTAAAACATTACTTAAATTATGAGCTTCCATTTAATTTTTCAATTAATGTGTATATGGAAGAATAGTTGTACAAAATTGTATTCATAGTGAAAAGCTTTCTTTATAAATCAGAATGGTAATCAGTCTTTCATGGTTACAGACATTCTCTATACCACAGGTGTCAAACTCATGTCATCATGGTGGCATCATGTGACGTATCGGGACTTCCCCCCCTTTGCTAAACTGGGTGTGGACGTGGCCAGTGTGTGACGCATCCGGCCCACGGGCCTGGAGTTTGACAGCACTGCTCTACACTTTCCCATTATATTAAATAGGTTTATAAGGTGACTATGAGTGTCTTGATGGACTCTGAAATGTACATTTACACTTTTGTAGTGTTCATTTTTACAACCAGGTAGAGCACAGTTACATAGCAAAATTCTACTGTATAAAATCTGTGTATTATAATTAGATATTTTCAAGATGTTGCCATTTTATGATTAATAGTTTTACATAGTTATAATTAAGGACATGGTTGGAATTTCCCATATTAGTTTTCATCTGCTAGAGCAGGAGTGTCAAACTGGCGGCCCGCATCACGCACAGGCCACACCCACCCCAGCTCAGTGAAGGAAAAAATATCATGATATGTCACGTGACAGCAACGTGACGCTGCAAGTTTGACACCTGTGTGCTATACTATATCTGCTATAGAGCCATGGTGGTGCAGTGGTTAGAATGGAGTACTGCAGGCTAATTCTGCCAACTGCCATCAGGTTGATCTTGACCTGCTCAAGGTTGACACCCTTCCATCCTTCCGAGGTCGGTAAAATGAGAACACAGATTGTTAGGGCCAATATGACTCTGTAGACTGCTTAGAGCTGCTGTAAGTACTACGAAGCAATATATATAAGTGCTATACATTGCTCTAAAGAGATAATCAGTTTCACAAACAGAATGGATCAACATATCATATATAGACTCATGAGTATAATCTACCAATCACTAAAGATACTCTTGCTACTTTATTTAGTCTTTATGATGTCCCCTTGTTTTTTCAAGGACTGCCAAAAACGATGACAAGATTTTTATGATAATTTAATATTAATTTTAACAAAATTAAACTAAGAGAGAATTAAGTAATCTATTTTGGGGTTCAAAAGTCCCAAATGGGTCTAATGTGCATTTAAATTAACTTTTTTTTAATAACACAGTTAGTGATGTTTAAATAAAATAATATTTTAAAATACAGAGGGTGACCTATATTTATAACTTTCATAATTAATATAGAACTGAGCATTAATGGTTACAAAGATTGGTTTTGATATATATTGTGGATTGCCCACATCATTATAGCAAAAACATTAAAAGCCAGCCTATTGCGCTGGCTATAGGAAGAAGAAGAAGATTGCAAGCAAACTTAATTGTGATATCTCAAGCAGGAAGAAGTGCAATATTTTCAACTAATACCAAAATTTGCTTTTTCTAGATTTTAGCTAATGTACTCATTGGTTCTGCAAGAAAATCTTTCTAAATCTTATATTACAAGAACTTGTTAAAACAGTAAAATCAGTAAAGGATATCTTCAACTCAACCTGAAAACAGCAAATTAAATTAAAACTAACATTAATATTACTAGAAAATGTAAATGCAACATTAGAGTTGCAAGAGAAGTGAAGAATAAGCAAGGAATTGAAAGCAAGAAAAAGTGGTTAAGCTAAAACTGCAGATGTAGGAAATATGAACTACTTATAGACTGAATTGGATGTTGATCTTAATCTAGAAACTCTGTTTTATGAACCCCCATTGGTCCGAAAGTGCAGGAAGGGATAGAATAGAGAAAAGCTACTTTAAAAAGAGATACACAGTTAAACCCAAAAAACTTTAACCTTAGACTGTCTACTGTCGACCTCACCCCATTCCTAAGAGGTCTGTAAGGGGCGTGCATAAGCGCACCAGCGTGCCCACCGTCCCTGTCCTACTGTCCTATTGGCCTCATCTATCTGTATTCACTTTGATTATGTTTATGTTTATACCTATACCTGCTATCTTGCATATGTTTGACAAACAAACAAACAAATAAATAAATAAAATAAACTTCCTTACAGAGGGAGACAAGAAAAGAAGAAGAGAAAAGGTTTTGGGAAACAGCAGAGTGGGAAATCTCTCCTTTGCTATCTGAATGTAGAAGGAGACAACCTTGATAAAGGAATGCAAGAACCTTTATCTGACAAAAAAGACTGTAAATGAAATCTCAACCTTAGAAAAGTAGTAAGCGTAAGAAACTTACTTTTTAAAAGGATTCAGTACAGTATAAGAAACATCAGAGGAAATCTCTGCCAGCCTTTTAAGATCCTGTTACTATGCTGAAGAAACTATCATTTCATAAATAATAACATACAATGCCATTAGATGCATTTCCTGACTTGGTCTACCTTGAGAGATTGACACAGCAACACTAAGGAAAAAAAGCACAAGACATCTCTTCCAGCAGTATTTTTCCCAGATGGGATTCCATTCTTCGCAGTCAACAAAAGAAATTGGAAATCAGATTTGCAATAGAAAGAGTTTAGATGTATTTGGTTGACACTGTGGCAAATATGTGACAAGGGAATCTGGCAATTTCATTGCTGACCAAATTACCCATTGGAGTGGCTTGTGAAAATTTAAGATCTGAAGAGCTGAGAGAAACAGATTGGACACCAAACTCAGAAACTAAGCAATCAGAGAAGGACATAAAACTTTTTCTTAAGTTCTTTTTCTGTGAGTACTTTCCAAGGGCAAGGAGATAATTAGTTTGAATATATATTGAGCTTGTGAAATAGACTGCACCTTTAAAGAGATTGCTCAGTCTAATATGCAAAAGGGAAGATAAACTGCTGGTTTTGAACAAACCTTCCTGCAGGGCACTTATTTCTTTCTGATTCTTCAATTCTTTTGCAACCAATAGATTCCATATATATTCATATAGGTATATATTTTATATTTAAGAGTATTATGACATTGTGGAAAATCACATGAGAATTCCCAGCTCTGAAAAATCAGTACAAGTCATTTGTACTGTTGGTCATGAAATCTTACTTGTTTTAAAATTTTCCCTATCTTATCCTCATTCGCTTCTTCCCAATATGTGACAAAATTATCAGTTCATGAAAGTATATAGACTCTTTTTAATATACCCATATCCTTCTTAAAAATAAAAATGGATATGATGCAATCCTTTTTATTGCATCAGCTAAAGCAATAAGAATTATCTCTGTTATTTTCCTATATTGTGAATGCTAAGTGTTGTATATTTATACTATTTACTTATATAAAACTGCTTGCAGACAGCTGGTCATTTGCATTCTTTTACAGATTCGTTGAAGCAACCTGGAGGTTTATCTGTATCATCGGAATCACCTGAGTAGTGCAAATGGGTGTGGAGCCTTCTTGAAGAGCCGAGGTGGCGCAGTGGTTAGAGTGCAGCACTGCAGGCTACTTCAGCTGACTACTAGCTGCAGTTCGGCGGTTCAAATCTCACCGGCTCAAGGCTGACTCAGCCTTCCATCCTTCTGAGGTGGGTAAAATGAGGACCCAGATTGTTGGGGGCAATATGCTAACTCTGTAAACCGCTTAGAGAGGGCTGTAAAGCACTATGAAGCGGTATATAAGTCTAAAGTGCTATTGCTAGTGCTAAACTGTTGAAAGGACTGTGTTGTAGTTCTTTCAACGGTCCTTTCAACAGTTCCAAGAAGGCTCCACACCCATTTGCACTACTCAGGTGACCCTGATGACACAGTTAAACCTTCAGGTGGCCTCAATGACTCTCTAAAAGAATGCAAATAACCAGCTGTCTGCAAGGAATATAAATCCTTCCATTCCCCACCATCCAGTCAGAGCTGAAGAAGCTTCTTGGATGAGAAACAAAACATCTTAAAAAAAACCAGACAGTCCAGCTGCCTCTTGAAAAAGCACCTTTCAATAGCTACAGTATAAGGAATCACATGAATATATGTAGAGCAGAGCAGAGTATTCTTTATTGGTCAAGTGTGATTGGACACACAAGGAATTTGTCTCTGGTGCATAAGCTCTCACATACAAACAACAAAGTGATAAGTCATAGATCATAAATCATAATTACAATTATAAATCATAAGATTCCAATAGGAGAAGGTAGTAGGAAAGATGAGAATATGAGAAGGATAATAGTAATGCAGCCATACAACATGGGTAAATATCTTTAGGCTTAAGACAGTATGGTTGGGGTTAGGTGTCCAGCACAGTGGGGGGGGGACTATCTTTGTGTCTAATTGTTTGCAATACCCTATAGCGGCATCCTAAGAAGAGAAGTTGAAATAGTTCATCCCCAAGATGGGGATGTAGATATTTTCTCAGTCTTCTTTCTGGTTCATGCAGTACACAGGTCCTCAGTGGAAGGCAGGCTAGTTGCAATTGTTTTTTCTGCAGTCCTAACTATCCATTGAAATCTGTATCTGTATGGTTTGGTTATTGTGCTAAACCAGATAGTTATAGAGGTACAAATGACAGACTTAATGATTCCTCTGTTTAACTAAATCAGCAGATCCTTCCTCTGTCTCTGTCTCTGTCTCTGTCTCTGTCTCTGTCTCTGTCTCCCTCCCTCTTCTCTCTCTCTCTCTCTCTCTCTCTCTCTCTCTCTCTCTCTCTGAATCTGATTTTATGCACATCTCTTTTCCTTGGGAACAGCCTTTAATCAGTGTGAAACTGAGACAAGGAATGCATGAATTGCTAAAAAAATCCTTACACTGTAGCTGTGCTGCTAGTACAATAGGTATTGTGTGCTTTAACAAGCTAGAGTCAAGGCATGAGACTCCAGATCAACAACATATGATTATTTATACAAACATACTAGTTATATCACTGCAGATTCCTCCAGGCCACATATGTTGTGCTGTTCAACACCCAGTTTAATTTACAGCTCCTGTTTTCTTGCTCTTTAAAAGTGCTTCAGAGTGCAAAAATCATCCTCCAAACAAACAATACTAATAAACCAAAAAGCAGATGAAGAGAGAAATCAAATTGCCTTGTCAAAAGTTCCATAAGTACTCTGACATATGTACAGAAAATATTAATGTGTATGCCATGCACCTTCATTCACTTCTCTAGAAGGACAGATAGAGTTTAAATGTATAAAGGAGTGATTGAACACACTGTCACATTTACTAAAATGTTTGAGGTAATAATATTTGAAATAGAGTTACATTCATGCATTGAAAATGATATGTTTATAGTAAATCTTGGACTCAGGTCATGCATCAAAATAAAAGAAAGTTATGTCTGTGTGTATGTCTGTGTAAATACTAAATATATAATATTTATGCTTTACAGTTTTTGCACAGAAAGACCATGTTTCCTTGGGCTTTTCCCTATTGTACAATTACCTGCAATGTAGTTTAAATAGTATAGGTAGTCCTCAACTTAGAACAGTTCATTTAGTGACCACTCAAAGTTGCAACGGCACTGGAAGAAAGTGTCTTATGACCTTTTTTCACACTTACAACTTTTGTAGCAGCAATTCAGATGCTTGGCAGCTGGTTGATACTTATGACCATTGCTGTGTCCCAAGATCATGTGATCACCTTTTGATAAGAAAAATCAATGGGGATGTCAGATTTATTTAACGACCATGGTATTGACTTATCAACTGCAGTGATTCATTTAACAACTATGGCAAGAAATATCATAAAATGGGGCAAAATTCGCTTAACAAATGTCTCACTTAACAACAGAAATTTTGGGCTCAATTGTGGTAGTAAGTCAAGGATTCCCTGTACTGAATCTTTAGTATTGGGTATTAGCAATAGCAATAGCACTTAGACTTATATACCGCTTCATAGTGCTTTACAGCCCTCTCTAAGCCAGTGGTTCTCAACCTTTCTAATGCCGTGACCCCCCGCGACCCCCCCGCCACCACCGTGGTTCGGGATGAGGTGACAAAGGGGGGGTGGCACCCGGGGCGAAATGCTCCCGGTTTGGGCTTGCCTGCGGGTCGCCAGACAGCTGATAGCGTCGGAAGCGGGAGACTTCGCCCGGACGCCGCCATTTG
>QLTV01002266.1:265835-279043 GCA_003457575.1 Thermophis baileyi
TTTGTAAATATTGAAACAGTGCTATCATGTCCCCCTTAGTCCTTCTTTTGATTAGACTAGACTAGACATACCCAATTCTTATAACCAAGAATTGTATCATCTTCTCCATTTTTTCTAAAGACAAGCAAAGTGGGGACCAATAGTATATCGGGGATGAGGAGACAGAGAAATATGCAGAAAGCTTGAGCAATCTGCTGCTTCCATATGTTTCTACCTTGACTTTGGAGTTAGTAGTCCTAAAAAACAATCCGCCTTCCTTTCTATGTGAAGGTCAAGAAACTTGCACACTGCATAGGGCAAAAGGAGCATATATATATACACACACACACACATTTTTTACTGATAAATAAATAAAGGGAGACTAGTATAGATCTATTTCAAGCTATTTAGCTCTCATCAGCTAGCCATACCCTTACTAGGATTCAAACCTAGGCTGCCTGCCTATCAGACAGTTGCTTTAACCTTCTAAAGCCACAGGCTCTCCTCCCTTATCAGCTGAACCAAGGGAGGGATTATATGTTTTTTCTCAAGATCACCTGGTATACCCAAATATGGGAGGGAGCATACTGCTTCCTTTTGCCTTTCAGACCCACTCCAGGGGCCCTCAGACAGTCACATTCATGACAAACCAGTTATACTATATATAAATTTTTTACTGATAAATAAATCAGTAAATTATTTTTATTTATATATATAAAAACAAGTGTGTGTGTGTGTGTGTAATATATATGATGTACTGTATATATATATGGAAAATCTGTGCATAACATTTGAAAGCATATGCTGCTGAAGCCTGAGGGAAAAAGCAAAGAGTTCTATTAAACTTTGTGTAATTTAAATTATTTAAATTTAATTACTTTAATCAGAATCATGCTAATATTCCTACCATTTATTGTTGTTGTTGTTTTAGAAATATCGCATTTGAAGAAGGGAATGGGAATATTATTCTGAAGTGATTTTTCAGAATCTACATTCAAAACTGAAATTAAGATGTGTTCCCATGTACATTTTTGTGCACTTTAAAGATAATGTTGTAGAAGAAAATTGCTCTATTTTGATGATGATAAAAATAGTAGAGTTTTGAAAGGAAGATCTATATTGATTTTTAAAACACAATTGGATAAAGCAATTGAGTTTACAATTGAGAGATATGAACAGATCACATATAATAGTAATATTAAAGTTCGGCTGAATATGCAAAATTTGCCTTCAAATCCCTGGTGGTAATTACATTGTGGATGAAATTATCCTGCAATTCTTTTTTCTTTTCTTTTCATGGTAAGTATAGAATAACAGCGGTAGCCTTTAAATGTTTTTCTCTTGTCAACAGAGTCATTGTCAGTGTAGGATTTCCTATTTGCCAAATCTATTGATCTGTTTGGATGCCACAAGAACACTTATATCCATTCCAAGAAAGAAAGCTGATTTTCCAGTCCACTGAAGTGAATTCTGAAGCTCGGATTTATAAACAATTCATGTGAATGATAATACACATGTGACAAACTGAATTAAGGAAAATGTATGTAACATTTATTAATTCTGATTTTCTAAACATATTAGTCTATTTGCCTGTGATAGATTACAATAGAACAGGGGTGTAAAACTCGATTTCATTGAGGGATGCATCAGGGTTGTGTTTGACCTCAGGGGCCGGGGTGGGCATGGCCAGGGTGGGTCACTCATGTCGGGGGCACCTGTGGTGGCCCGAGTGCTCTGCCAGCGAAAACGTGCTCCCGAGCTCCGTTTTAGGCTGCGACTGTCTCCTGCAACCCTCTGCCAGTGAAAACAGAGCTCAGGAGGGCCACCCACAGCCCTCCTGAGCTCTGTTTTCGGCTGCAACCGCTTCATGCAACCCTCTGCCAGCGAAAATGGAGCTTGCAAGGGCCGCCTGTGGCCCTCCCAAGCTCCATTTTCGCTGGCAGAGAAACCGCAGGATGTTTCTTCGCTGTTTCCAGGGAGGCCCCACGGCCAGATCTAAGCAGCCCGTGGGCCAGATCTGGGCCCCGGGCCTTGAGTTTGACACCACTGCAATAGAATGGAAGATAGGAAACAGATAAATACTAAGTAATTAAGGCAATCTTAAAAATTAAAGCAAAATATATTTATCTACCTATCTAGATATACAGTGAGACTGACTATAAACCCTTATATACATTTAAAGGTTCTGTATTTTTAATATGGCAACTTTTTAATGAATTGCATTGTTGCCCTGCACTTAAAATAATCCAGCATTGGCACCTGCCAAAACTTTGTCAGCATGATATTGAAGATACCACAACTGGGTTTCTGTGTGAGTGAGTGAGTGTGTGTATCTATAGCTTTACACTAACCTAATGAGCTGAAGTAATGAACCAGACACTGATGGAAATATATGTTAAATGGAAGAAATCAATATTTAAAATGCCCAGATCTCATGCCTAATGTTGATCACAGCATATGAGTTGCTACAGTGAAAGGTATCTCATAAACAGCTTTAATGGACTAAAAAAGGCAATTTCTACATTGTCGTAACAAGGCATTTCTGCTTCACAATCAAAAAAGACTTTCCTTATTCTTGCAACAATATGAAGTCTGCCTTCTTAGGAACATTGAAATCTAAATTATTGCATTTCCCAATAGTGTGGGTAAATTTTATGAAAATGAATTCACAATTGATCTGGATGTTGCCATTCAATTATCATGTAATTGACCCCTATAAAAATATCTGAGACATTAATAGTCAAGATATTAAGATCAGGTAAAGCACCAGATCTTATCCTGCTGAAACAATTAAGAACAATTTTTATTAATAGATCTAACGCCTCATCTTCCTCTAAACCACACAGTTTAAATTCCAGAATGTGACACATACAAACAAACATCCATACAGACACACACACAGGGGTGGGCTGCTCCGGGTTCGCCCGGGTTTGGGCAATCCTCTAGCGAAAATTCTGTGTGGTTTGGTGAACCCCCAAATCCCACTCCTGGCTGGCCCCACCCCGCCCACCCCTCCACCCCTCCGAGTCCTCACGCAGCCCGTTTTGTATGCAGGTAAGTGCAGTGCGTGCATGGAGGCTCGGGGAGGGCGAAAAACGGGCCTACCAGAAGTTTGGGAAGGGGGCCTCCGGAGCCTTGCCCTGCCCCTCCTTCCTCACCCCACCCATCCCAGGAGTCTCCACACGGCCCGTTTTGGATGCGAGGTAAGTGCAGGGCCCGCGTGGAGGCTCGGGGAGGGCGAAATACGGGCCTCCCGGAGGCTCCGGAAGGCTGGAAATGGGCCCATTTCCGGCTTCCGGAGGGCCTCCAGAGCCTGGGGGAAGCCGTTTTTGCCCTCCTGGAGGGCAAAAAACGGGCCTCCTGAAAGTTCCGGCCATTTCCAGCCTCCAGAGAGCCTCCAGAGCCTGGGGAGGGGGAAAATGCCCCCCCCCCACTGACCGTGGTGCAGGAGGCTAACTAGGCTACACCCACCATGGCCATTCCCACCCAGCAACCGGGCAGAGAACCCGTTGCTAAAAATTTTGAAGCCCACCCTGCACACACACATACATACAGATAACATACTTGAAAAGGAATGTGCTTCTAACTACTGTGTAATTTGTCTTTTAAGTATATTATAAAATGCATGCACAGTTTCTTTCTGATAAATGTTGGAACTAGGCTGAAGAAGAAATAACTGCTAAGAAGCAAATGTGATAAAATTGAAATCCGCTACATGGATGAGGTATGGATTAATTCATATCTCATCCATGAAGCAGACTTTAATTTTATGATATTTGGATGAAAAATATGATTCCAAATCAAATATTGTACTATAGTCAAATATTATGTGTAGGATTTATTGATTTTCTGCAGCTTTTGATTTAATATCACATGATGAATTATGGCAAAACTACTGAACTTTACACTTGACTTCTATCTGCTTCTTTAATTTTTAAGATATATGAAAACACATATCTTTAAGTCCAATGTAATTAGAGAAGTTCCAGCATTCAGAGCACTTAAGCAGCATTGCATTTTCACATTACTGTCCTTTAACCATTTGTTCCATTATCTCACATTTAGATAATTTAAATTATCTTAACATGAATCTCACATAGTCAATTAGATGAAATTAACTGCTTCAACCTTTCTATTATCTTCCAGTGTTCTGTCCCCACTACACGTTAGTCTGTGTGCAGCTCGACAGGCAGCTAAACCCACCTATCCTCCGTGTGCATAGATCTGAATGCTTTATTGGGAGAACAGGGTATGGTGAAACTGAGGAAAATAGGGATACATACAGTGAGACTCAAATATAAGATAGTATTAAGTTACTGCTGAACATAACAATTAGTAAATACAAGCCATTTAAATCTCACCAGCGATGCTCTGTGTATGGGATGTGGGTTTGTATTCCTAATCTGTTTTTTACGGTACTGTTTTTGATAGGTTGGATTGTTTTTTCCTTTTGTGTAAAGACAGATGCAAAAAATGAATTAAGCAGTTCTGTCACCTTCTTGCCACTTTCTCCCATTAATGGACCAATCATTTCCTTGACCTTTTCTTGTTTTTTACATATTTTTTCTTGTTTTTTTATATGATAGAGGATAAGATAGGATATATCTTACAAAAACTGGAAAGGAGGTATTTGTTGGGGGACAGGATAGTGAATTCTATATTATCCCTATGGATACAACTCTATAATGCTATGGAAGCAAATGCAATTATTACAATTCAGCTAGTTTACGATCTCAGTCCCAACCAAGAAGCATGCAGATAGCTGAAGCATCTGTGTGTTTTTATTTTGCTTTGTTCTATTCTGTTTAATTGTCCCTCCCCCCCCCCGCTCTCTCTTAATAAACAAAATTATATTTGGAACTTTACCTCATACTAAATGGTGAAACATCAGAGTTCTGAAGAACCGTGGTATGCAGAATGGGACAGGATCAAGCAACAATAACCAGTTTCAGATGCAAGTTCTCATGTAAAAGAGGATATAGATAGAATTCTAACATGAACTTGGCAGCTGATACACCATGTTTTTGACAACTGCCAGCAAAAGGATATGAAATTGCTCTACTTTTACTAATACTACTGTTTTAAAATCATGAATATATTTCATTTCTTAAATTCCTGAATTTTTGCTAAGTTAAGAAGTCTGAGATATAATAAATATGTTTAGAGTTCATGTTTTCTCTTTTCATTCGCCAACATCTGTCACAAAAATATTCTAAGTAGAAATGGAGGGGGAGCAATAAAATGAAACAAAAGAGTTTCAAACAGCAGAAAGACTTTTTTCCCTCAGATTAGAGAAATTACTTTTACAAAAGAATAAATGGAGGTGGTAGAGAAAAGAGAAACATACTTATGACTTTACAGATGGCTGTTTTTCTTAATTATATAGATAACAGTTTAGAATTCCCTAATTGGTCATGCTTCACAAGTAATAGCAGTTTTCCAAGATAAACAAATGTTCATATTTTTCATACTTAATCAGAGAGTTTATGTGCAAAAAAAAATGGCCACATGTATCATCTATTCTAAGCCTTCTATATTATTTTGCAATAAACTACCATCTGCAGTTTTATTTTACTGAATCTCTGGGATGACCACAGAATTTGATTATATGGCAGATGGCTTTTGGTGGATATTTTTCTCCCTAAAAAAAAAGAAGAAAAGGGGCTGATACAAATTATTCTTTTCATTAGTTCATTCATTAGTTCATTAGTTCCCTAAAGTAAATTTCTTTGAGCAAATACCTATCGATATGCACTGTGACTACTCACACCTTTCTTGACTTTGGCAATAGCATGCATTCTGAATACAAGCATATCATTTGTGGGCAGCATGCAAAATGTACAGACTTTGCTTGATCTGTTGGCAGCTTCTCCAGAGAGAGATAAACTTAACATTTCACTATCATAATCTCTGCAATTATTTGTTAAATATCAGTCTAGAAGAAGGATACTGTGCACTATGTCTGCCTTCTGTCGTTTTTATGAGATTTCAAATTTTCATAAGGTTTTATATATGAAAATAAATAAAATTCTGTTTTTGAGATTCAAGTTTTTCTCTTTTGATTAAAAGTAGATGACTTTACCTTTTGATACTCTAAAAAGGAAGTCATTTTGTTATAGCATCCAACAAATGATAACTCACTGCCATCTTTGCTAATAATTTATGAATTACATCTAAAACCAAATTCTAATATTCCAAGTGGCAGGGATAGCTGAAAAGTGCTCCCCCATCAAATAATTCATAACAGCTTTCAGTTGGAATGCCTGCCAACCACATGATAGAATTACTCAGAGAGAAGAGTGAGAATTCTTGGACTTGAAGTCTGCACATTTGGAGTACAGCTTGAAGTACTCTCAGCTTTCTTTTTAATTTTTTAATCATATTTCTATTGCTTAGTATGCATAATAGTATTATCTTAAATTACTGTATGTTCTGTTCCAAAGGTGCTTTTTCAAGAGGCAACTGGTCTTTCTTTGCTTTTCCTTAAAGACATTTCACTTCTCATCAAAGAAACTTCTTCAGATCTGATCAGTCAGAACAAGAATGTACAATTATTGGAGAAAAAACACACACCAATCATGTTGAAACCAGAACACGCTGACACAGAAAAATTATACTGTCTTCAAAACATTTGCTATGATAATAGCAGAAATTATAATTGAGAACTATTTACTTTCTGTCTCCCTTCATGTTTTTTTTTAAACAAATGTTTCCATAGCCTTAGTTTCTTTCTCATTGGGAGGCATAGCTAGGATGTTATGATCCTTTAGGTCAGTGTTGGCAAACCTTTTCGGCACTGAATGCCGAAATGGGAGCGCGTGTGAACCTTTTCGGCACCGAGTGCCGAAGCACGTGGAACCAGGTCGTCGGTGGGGATGTCCCACTACCCCGGCACATCCCCACTGACGATATCCCCGAACCGGGGCTGCGGAACTGGGTTGTCGGTGGGGATGTCCCACCACCCCGATGGGGAACAGGGGGGTGGGAAGGGGGTGGGCAGGGAGGCACGAGGACCCCCGAAAGGCCAGGCGGAGTTGGCGCATGTGCACTGGACAGCTGGTATACACGTGCGCATGTGTGCCAGAAACCGGAAGAGCAGGTGGCCAGCGCGCATGCATATGCTGGAAACTGGCAGCTCAGCGCGAAGCCGGCCCATGTGCACCGGACAGCTGGTATTTGTGCACGCATGCGTGACAGCCACCTGCTCTTCCGGTTTCTGGTGTGCATGCATGTGCGAAGACCAGCTGTCCGGTGCACATGCGCTGGCTCTGCCTGGCCTTTCTGGGGTCCTCGTACCTCCCTGCTCATCCCCCTGGTCCCCATCAGGGTGGCGGGACATCCCCACCGACGACCCAGTTCCGCAGTCCCAGACAGGGAGAGAAAGTTGGGTGGGGAATGCTGCCTCCCTCTGCTGGAAAGCCAGAGCCCCTTCCCGGCCTCAGAGGTAAGGGGCGTTGGCATTCCCGGGGCTCAGCTTGGGGGGCCAGCAGGCAGGAGAGCTTTGCCCCAACTCTGGCCAGGATGAAGCGCCCCCCAGCCCACCACTGAGAACAAGCCAGCGGAGCCCCCCTCTTATACCTCAGTGGCATCTTCCCATTTCCCGGACAGCCTGGCGTGCCTCTTACCCCTTGGCAGCATCTCCATGCTGCGCTCTCCTCCGGCCCTCCTGGGGCAGCTCGCTTCCCCGACGGCGGCTCCTCCTCCTTTTCCTTCCTTCCCGGCCAGAAGCGGCAGTGTGAGAGCTGCCGCTGCCCCCTTGCAGTGGCAGGAGCAGCGGGCGGAGTGGCCGGCCACCCAGCCTGCAAACCCTGCCCACTGCCCTGTGCACCCAAGCTGGCTAGGTGCTCCGGACCACGGATGTGCATCAGTGCCACAGGCTGGAGGGCTGGGGCCATGCAAGCCCGCTCGGGCAGAGTGGGAGGGAAGCCCCAGCCTGCCCATCCTGGCTGGAAGCTCTGCTCCCCTTGGTCTTCCGGGTTCCGGCGTGCCGGCCACCTGTTCTTCACGTGCACGGGAGCACCAGAAACCAAAAGAGCAGCCGCCCAGTGTGCATGCATGCACCGGGAAGATGATCTTCTGGTTTCTGGCGCATGCATGCGCACTGGCCAGCTGGTCTTCATGCGCACATGAGTGCCAGAAACCGGAAGATCATCTTCCCGGTGCGCGCATGTGCACCAGGCGGCTGCTCTTTCGGTTTCTGGCACTCCTGCACGAGTGAAGACCAGCTGGCCTGTGCGTCGGAACCCAGAAGAGCAACAGGTAACAGGTCCGCGTGCCCAGAGAGATGTCTCTGCGTGCCACTTCCAGCATGCATGCCATAGATTCGCCATCACGGCTTTAGGTGTTCATGTTCTCCTAAAATATTTGGCATACACTGGTTTGATATTGATAAGTCATATTCCAAAGGTGAGGCTGCCCTTTGTAAAAATTAGATCACCAATAACAGCATGTGAATTTAGGTTGTATTAATAAAATTCTGTCAGTAGTATGTCTGTGGGCACAGATTAACAAATAAAAGAAATATAATATATATAAAAGAAGTTCCACATATGAGTGGATGAGGTTGCTTTTCTTGGTTGGAACAGTTAGGAATATTCACTATAGTTTTGCTTCTCCTCTATCTAAGAACCAATATATATACAGCTTGTATCCCATGTAAAATATTTAAGAGGAAATTTGAGGAAGAGGACCCTTTTCCTTTTTATTTAAATTTCCTTGGAAACTATCATGCAGTGTGAGTGGGGCCAATCTCTTCCATAAAGAAATCAACTGTGGCAAAACAATGTAAAAAATGATCTGTGGTTTAATCTCTGCTTTGAGTATGTCCAGCTCCATATGGAAAATCACGCTAAGACAGAATTCCTAAATAAAACCTAAAGGCAGTATTACTTAATGCCAAATGACAAAGATGTCACAGAAAACAAGTATGTCATAACTTAGATCCATTCCAAAAGCATTTACCCTTATCGTAAATTGTCTGCTGTGGCCTAGAGGTGGAGCTCTTGCCTCACAATCAGGAGGTTGTGAGTTCAATCCTAGGTAGAGGCAGATGTAGGGTCTCCTGCTTGGGCAGGGGGTTGGACTAGATGACCTGCAAGGTACCTTCCAACTCTGTTTATCTGTTATCTAAATCATTTTCTAAAAAATAACTGGAGAGTAGTTGGCTACTCTCACTACTTGGCACTCAAATTCTGTTTTCCCCCTCTTTCCTCATTTCAAAATTTTGATAAAGGGGGGGGGACAAAAGAATAACACATACAATATTTGGGTTGATGAAGTGTTTGCATTTATGCTGTCCTCTGAAGTGTCAAATTATTCATAAGACTTGGCTTAAATCCAAATTTTTCTGAACCCAACTGAATTTGACTTTAAATTTGGCTAATGTATTGCACAATCTTAATTCATATTATCTGTTAAGTTTTAACAGTATTCTGTAGTAAATAACTACAATAGATTATGATAAAATTAATCATTTTTCTTCAAAGGAAACTTAATTTCGGTATTTAGAGTGAGTAGTGCTAATGTTACTTGTGCATACTTTTAGTCTTGCATTGCATTTCCAGTGAAGATATTATGATTGTGCAGAATCTCTAGATGCTTTGTGACTCTACAAAAAGGAATTAAAATATTGAATGGAAAATATTGGCTTGCATATGATTAGTAAACATAATAATTCAAAGTAGGAAAACTAGGTTTGTCTCAAAAATAATCTTCTGATTTTATTTCACTATAAATTCTCCTTGAAAAAAAATAGCTTTAATGTTTCTCTCATTGTCTGAAAAAACTTTGCACATGTTGACATAAGCAAATTTCTCTTTTCCATCTGGCTACTAATTGCAATACTGGAGAAGGTGATGATAGGTAGAATTCTTTCACATATTATTACTATATATATCACGGTTTCAAAGATTTCTGACATTGTATTATATTACTTTATAATGTCCAGATCTGTATTTTTGTATCTATTTATTGCTAAGGAATCTTACAGCTGAGGCACTCCATTGGGGTGAATCCAAACACCAAACTGTTGAATCCATCAGGAGAAAGGGATCACCCTGATAAAAGTTGTTTCACACGGTTTTACCGCAAGTTCACACACTTTTCTACAGTTTTTTTTAAACTTCAGAGATATACAAAAGCTTTAATCAGAATTAAATCCTACAGATGTATATATTTATTATGTCACTATATGAGTATATACATGGAGAGATACATATTGTAGAAAAACCATTACACAGGATAGGGTAAGAGACTCTGATCAGAACATGGTTCAATAGACTGGCTACAAGTGGCCAAGGAATAAGCCAAGTGTATGGTGTATGCTCTTTTCTCAAAGTGTATGTTGAACATGTATTGAAGAATACTGGAGTGGAAAAATACTCTATATTTTTCTATAGCCTGTATTATGCTGGTGATAGTAGCTAATAGTTGAAAATGTAAGAACTTAAGAACTAATAAACTAATAACACTAAAGGAAATAACAGTCACTAAATATGCTGTAGATTAACAGATGGTAGAGGAGCAATGAAAGTTTTGGAAAAGTTTTTTTTTGTATCTATACCAGTGGTGGGATTCAAAAATTTTTTACTACTGGTTCTGTGGGCATGGCTTGGTGGGCGTGGCATGGCTGGGTGGGCATGGCGTGGCGTGGCTTGGTGGGCAGGGGAAGGATACTGTAAAATCTCCATTCCCACCCCACTCCAGGGGAAGGATACTGCAAAATCTCCATTTCCTCCCGATCAGCTGGGACTCGGGAGGCAGAGAATAGATGGGGGTGGGGCCAGTCAGAGGTGGTATTTACTGGTTCTCCGAACTACTCAAAATTTCCGCTACCAGTTCTCCGAACTACTCAAAATTTCCACTACCTGTTCTCCAGAACTGGTCAGAACCTGCTGAAACCCACCTCTGATCTATACCTATACCTCAGAATCATTCAGGAATGGTTTTATTCAGTGATACTCTATGAAAAGAAAAATTGGGACTTGAGGAAACAGGATACAAAGAGTATTGACCATTGGACAATATTCCTGTGAATACCATGGATAGCTAAGAAAGAAAATAATTGAAATCAATCAAATGTTCTCATTCAAAGGACAAATGATCAGGTTCAAATTGTCATATTTTGGACTCATTACAGAAAGAGAAGAAAGAGATTGCCAGCAACAAGGTGAATAGACTCAATTATAGCAGCAATTGGTAGACATGAAGAACTGCCTTGGGGTCAGATCATTCTGGAGAAAATCTATATGGCTGCTAAGAGTTTATGCCAATTTGATGCCATATCAAATCAATCAACTAGTTTTTTTAAACTGAATCTCTGGCATGCCATTCAATTGCTTAGAGGTCTAGAAAAAGTAGTGCACTTGTACTATAAGAGACTGCTATTTCCTACAAGAAAGTACAAAATATTCTCCAACCATTATCACATAAATAAATATATTGCAGCTCAGACCAGGTTATCCAAGCTGAGATATTGGAAATTAACTTTGCACAGGGGCCCCCCCCCAGGGAAGTGTGCTCTCTCCACTTCTCTTCTCTCTATATACCAATGACTGCATCTCAAACGATCCATTTGTTAAACTACTAAAGTTCGCAGATGATACAACAGTGATCGGTCTCATTCGAGACAATGATGAATCCGCATACAGACGGGAGGTTGAACAACTAGTCTCATGGTGCGACCGGAACAATCTGGAACGGAACACACTCAAAACCATAGAAATGGTGGTAGACTTTAGGACAAACCCTCCCATACTACCACCTCTTACAATACTAGACAACACAGTATCAACAGTAGAGACCTTCAAATTTTTAGGTTCTACCATATCGCAAGATCTAAAATGGACACCTAACATCAAAGACGTCATCAAAAAAGCACAAAAAAGAATGTTCTTTCTGAGCCAACTCAGGAAGCTCAAACTGCCCAAGGAGCTGCTGATTATTGAGTCTGTCATCTGCACCTCTATAACTGTCTGGTTTGGTTCTGCAACCCAACAAGCCAGACACAGACTTCAGAGGATAATCAGAACTGCAGAAAAAACAATGGCTACCAACCTGCCTTCCATTGAGGACCTGTAAACTGCACGAGTCAAAAAGAGGGATGTGAAAATATTTACTGACCCCTCACATCCTGGACACCAACTGTTTCAACTCCTACCCTCAAACACACCAGAACAACTCGACAGAAGAACTGTTTTTTCCTGAACGCCATCACTCTGCTAAACAAATAATTCCCTCAACACTGTCAAACTATTCACTAAGTCTGCATTACTATTACTATTAACCTTCTCATCGTTCCTATCACCCATCTCCTCCCACTTATGACTGTAATTTGTTGCTTGTATCCTTACGATTTATATTGATTGTTTCCTAGTATGATTTGATTGCTTATTTGTACCCTATGACTATCATTAAGTGTTGTACCTTATGATTCTTGATGATTGTATCTTGTTTTTTTATGTACACTGAGAGCATACGCACCAAAGACAAATTCCTTGTGTGTCCAATCACACTTGGCCAATAAAGAATTCTAATTCTAATTGCTTTAATACACATGTCCACAATTAGTTCTTAAGTATTAACATTTTAATGACTTAGATTGCATCTGAAATTAATGTGCACTGTATCTAAAATTTTGAGTGGTCTTTGATGGGGGAGATAGGGTTGCCCAGGACCATCAGATAATTCCCTTGTACTGGCTTCTGATGGATGTGAGCCAGCTAGAAGAAATTGTTGCTTATTTGTCCTTACATTATCAGCTAATTAACATGTTTTCTCCTCTTGCTCATCCTTCAATGACTGATTCAGCAAACATTCAAACTCTCTCTCTCCCTCCCACCCTCTCTCTTTCTCTCACCCCTTTTGGCTCTAGTTAGGAATATTGTGTCAGTTATTTCAAGTGCTTCCTTGTAAAATCATAGAGACTAAGCTACAATCCAATATGCATTATACACTGGTTCATGTTACTGCATAATCTAGTGACAAAGGAAAAATGTCTTTATTATTATTTATTATTATTATTATTATTATTTTTTTGGCTCTAGTTAGGAATATTGTGTCAGTTATTTCAAGTGCTTCCTTGTAAAATCATAGAGACTAAGCTACAATCCAATATGCATTATACACTGGTTCATGTTACTGCATAATCTAGTGACAAAGGAAAAATGTCTTTATTATTATTTATTATTATTATTATTTATTATTTATTATTATTTATTATGATTATTTCC
>QLTV01002266.1:285367-297454 GCA_003457575.1 Thermophis baileyi
ACAGCAATTAGTATAAATGAAGTAATCTGTCAAGGAGAATAAAAGGGTTTGCAGTTGATAAGTAAGGACTCCAAGTTTTCATCACAGACTTTTTGTATTATAGTTATGTCCTGAGACCAGCTGTTGTTGATATATATACATAAGCCTCCTCCCTTCTTTTTACCTGATGATTCTCCAATCCTGTCTGCTCTAAGTATCTGAAACCCTGGTATATGCATGCTATTGTCATCAATTTCCTCATTTAGCCAGGATTCAATAAAGCATAGGGCAGATGCGTTGTAAAAATCAGAATTGCATCTGTTTAAAAGGAGTATTTCATCCATCTTATTAGCAAGTGAACGTAAATTGGTTAGGAAGATTGAAGGGAGCAGGGTTTTTTTATTTCCCCTATTCCTTAGTCTATTTAAAATTCCCGCCCATTTACCTCTTCGTCTCTGCCGTCTGCGTTTGCTTTTGGTGATCCATAGTTCCGGGGAATTAGCTTCCTCCTGTGTTAGAATCTCCTCCGCGTTTGTAAAGACAGGTGGGGGTGAGGTTACAGAAAGCTGCTCCTTAAAGAAACGTTCCTTAATTCTTAGCAGATGGTCTCGTGAAATCCGTAGAGAATTGCAGAGAATAATAGAAACTAAAGAAACCATTTGAGAGCATTTCACCGAGGCAGCCGTTGTCGGCGCCATCTTGGATCGAAGAGTATTACATGAATCTGGTTTCCACTGAGAATAAAGAGATAAAATTTCATTTTTAATTACAAACATAACGATTAGCATAAACTTTTACAACTACAGTTGATTAATTGGGTATTTTTTTTTCAAAAAAATCTTCCCAACATGCTCCACAATTTAAAAAGTATTGTTCTCTCTAAAGTTTTATTGTTGTTGTACCTTACATTATTGTTGTGAAATAGCTAAAGATATTAATGCTAAATTTTTCTATAGGGGAATATTTTGTTATTTATTGTTTAAAGAATTTATATGACTACCTAATTCAAAGATAGTAATTCCAGTTACTACACTATTTTTTTTAAAAAAGTAAGTAAATGTTGTACAATTAAAATCCAAACCTTTAACAGGTGATCAGAAAAACATATTCAATTCCAATGTTTTTGACTTTTTGTTAATTTTTTACCTGGCTGGTTAAGGCTATTATCTCTTCAACAATGTCCTGTCTTGAACTAAAATAGCTATGGAATAGAATTGTACACATATACACACAAACAAGGGTTTTGTTCCAAAATCACAACAAAGCAGTCACATTGGGATGCCCTATGTTCCAACAGAATAAGATTTCAGATATGTCAATATAACCAGAATAAAACTCAAAACATTACATTTTCATGATAGAGAATAATGCACTTTAAAACAAGTCCATTGTTTTCTTGCTTCTCATAACTAGCCTCAAAAAATAAGTATATAGAGTAAGATTGATTGACTTTGTGCTATCCAATCAGTGCTGTCAACTCTTAGCAACCACACAAATAGACTTTATCCAGGATGAATTGTCCCTACCCTGGCTCTTCAGGTCTTCCAACAGGGCACCGATTGCTACTATGCTAAGTCCATCCACCTTCTGGCCAATTATCCATTTTTCTTTCTCTTTCCACATTTCTTAGCATTATAGCTTTTCAAAGAAGCTGAATCTGAAATATGATATATTTTAATAAATATAATTTGATCCTGCCCATTTGTGCTGCAAAAAGAATTAATGAATTAATTTGTTATGTGATTCCTTTGCCCGATTCCTTGACTATTAAAGAATTTTTTCCAACACCAAAGTTCAAAGATTTGTCCAACTTTTGCTTACATACAGTGTCATGGAAAAAAATAATTGCCTGCAGAAGTCTGATTTTTATAGGTACAGACAATCACAGTATCTGAATATCTTTTCCAAGGTTTTCATTACTACGCCAACAAATATTGTGGCATATTGTATGACTGATACTTCCTTGCTGGTTGATCTTTAGAGCCAGAAACCATCCACTACCTCAATAACTTCATTGTTAATTCTAAGGTTGTTAGCTGTATGTCTTCTAATTCAGCAGCCCCCAACCTTTTGGGCAACAGGAACCTGGACATAGGTTTTTCCATGGACTGGACAGGGTGTGGTTTCACGTGCTGCCTACATCCCACAGATGGGGCTTCACTTGTTTGCATGGCCTGCTTTCTGGTATGCTGCGGACCGATGCTGGTCCATGGACCAGGGGTTGGGGAGCCCTGTTCTAATTAGTTTGGTCTTCTTTGTATACAATCTTTCTGCCATTTTTTTCTCTGCACTCCTTGATTTTCATTATTAAAACTTGCAGGTTATTTACATTTTCATATATCAGAGTCAGCATAGTTAACAAATGTTATGGCATTTGTTCCTCCAACTTGAATCCACACTCAACTTCCAATCCAGCTTGCCTCAGTATAAACACAAAAATTAAAAAACAAAATTAAGAAGAGAGAACCCTGCTTTGTTTCACTTCTTTACCAACTTGGAGCCAGTTTGCTTTTCCCTCATCTATCCCAGCTGTGACTTCCTGTCCTTTGCATAGGTTTGTCATGATGAAGTGATATGTTCTGGGATTCCCATTATAGTTGTTGTTGCTTTTTTGATATTTGATGTCTATTGTTTGTTTTTGGAGTATCACTGTGGGAATCATTGGCATTTATGGAAATAGCTAGTAAAAAAGATATAAGAAACAAATTAATTAACTTTTAAAATAAACATGTCTTCTATAAAATATGTACAATCATGTATATATATTTTCATCTAACCCTGCTGATGATCCATCTGGAGTGTGTATCATTTGATAATTTCTCTGCATGCTGTGCTTTGGGAATAAATCTCATTTTAAAAAATAACATAAATGAGGACATATGTTTTTTTCCAAAATCTATGTTACTTTACAAAGTTATATAATTTTCATTCCTAGAAAATGATTTTAGTTCTGAAAATATGTAAAAATAACAGGAGCATCAGATACTATATTCTAGTTTATTTTATACCTATCTTTGGATCTTAACCATCATTAAATATGAAAGTAATGACTTGCCAAAGCTGTTCACATATATGAATCATATTTTGCAGATACTGTATATTTAGTAAAACAAATTATTGTAGATGAAAGAATTTTTATATCCCAGATTCACCAATGACTGTTATGCTAACAATTTGTAATAAAAGTTACAATTGCTGTAACTAAATATACTTTTAAAATATATTGTTGCGTTGTAATGATGTCAATAGAAAGATATTTTTCACTCAAAAGTAAATGGAGGAAAGTAGCAGATTTCATATGTAAATAGGATAATGTATAAAACTATATTATTGTTGCTAAATGGCAAACCAATGCAGTGCTGTGTCCAAATTTACTATCTCCCTTCTTCTTTACTCTTTTCATCCAATTTTATAAATAGGAAGAAAAGTAATTGTGTTGACAATTGCTGACTCAATTGTGTTCAGTGTACCTTCTTTCTATTTGATTGTCACTTTTAGATAATCATATTTTATTAAAATTATCCACACTATAAATATCCAGAAAAGTACTATCTTCCAGAGCCACCCTCCCCTTGCTAAAGGCTTATACAAATAATTGCCAATCATCCTTGATTTTAAGGGATAAATAACAAAGAATATAGCACATGCAACACCATAATGTGATAATTATACAATAAGTCTTCTGAGATAAAGGGTTGGTGATTGGGAATAAAAATCAAACTAGAAAGAAGTTTGTTTGTTTTTAAAAAAAGTTTAATGGACAATTTATGAAAACCTTATGGCAAACAGGTTTCCTGGAAAAAAAAATGGCATTATGACATCGAACAATTAATTCATATTAATCCAACTCGCTGTGAAGGACATCATAACAAGAATATCTTATATAATAATCAGCTGGCAGTATTCCTTTTGACCACAAGGAATTCATATCAGTCTGAGCAGAGATATTTAAAAGAATGAAAGTGTGAATTAAAAGAACAATTCAATAAAGAACAAAGACCTGTTTTTGTCTTTTTTACCTTGAAGATGAAAGTTATTCTAGTAAATGGATATACCAGTAATAAAAATGAGAATGTCCTTAAAAATGAAGAAGTATATGTAGGAATGTTACACTGTTTGATAAACAAATAAGCTATAACAGTCAAAATCTATATATATATAAAAGGCTGTATGTATGTATGTATGTTCCAGCATAACTCTGGAACGCCTCGAGCAATTTCAACCAAACTTGGTACACAGATGACTTATTATCTGGAAACAAATACTGTGGGGGTAAGACACCACTAGCAGCCCTAGGTGTGTGTGTGTGTGTGTGTGTGTGTGTGTGTGTGTGTCTGTATTCCAGCATACCTCTGGAATGCCTCAAGCAATTGCAACCAAACACACACACACACGCACACACACACACACACACATACACACACACGTGTCTTACTGCCACAGTATTTGTTTCCAGATAGTAAGTCATCTGTGAGGTTGCGGTGAGCCTCACCTCCGGACCTGCGGGGAGCCTCGCAGCCACCGCTGGTGCCGTTCCAGGAGCTGTGCGATGAGCCATTCTCTGGCCTGCAGAGCAGCGACGCATTGAGCAGCCGTGGCTCCTCCATCGCGGCAGGCTCCATCTGGCCATCCATGAGCAACACTCAGCTCCCTCCATGCCAGCCATCCATCCTGACGGGGTCACTGCAGCGCAGCCGCGGGCGAGACCTGCCGCCACCTGCTCGGCTTCCTCTGGCTGCTACAGAAGCCTCGGTGCCGCAGAGGTTTCTGAGCAGCGCCGTCCACGAGTCCCGGCAGAGCGTCCCCTGACGGTGGCCAGGGGGCTCCACCACGCCCGAGAGGGGGCCCTGACGGCGATGGCGCTTGCTGGCCCTGCTGCGGGGGGACAGGCGGCTGAGCTGAGTGGCAGAGGTGTGGTGGGCCTGTCATCTGTGTACCAAGTTTGGTTGAAATTAGCAATAGCAGTTAGACTTATATACCGCTTCATAGTGCTTTACAGCCCTCTCTAAGCGGTTTACAGAGTTAGCATATTGCCCCCAACAATCTGGGTCCTCATTTTACCCACCTCAGAAGGATGGAAGGCTGAGTCAACCTTGAGCCGGTGAGATTTGAACCGCCGAACTGCAGCTAGCAGTCAGCTGAAGTAGCCTGCAGTGCTGCACTCTAACCACTGCGCCACCTCGGCTCTTTTTAATATTTGCTTTTTTGATATTTTGAAATTGCTCAAGGCATTCCACAGTTATGCTGGAATACACATACACACATACCCCTAGGGGTGCTAGAGATGTCTTACCCCCACAGTATTTTGTATAATACAGGATTGGGATAAATAAATACCAGTGCAACACTGGGTTATCAGCTAGTACTAAATAATGTATGTCTGAAAGAAACTGCCTTTTTGATATTAAATCTGTCCTTAACTTGTTTTTTCACAGTCCATTGACTGGTAAAGAATGATTAACTCTGGGCTCAGGTATTTAACCTCAGCATTATATGCTATGATTTTGTGGTCTTGTATAAATGTGGTTTCTGGCTGCATGCTGCATTAGATGGAAATGGGAACAAGAGCTTTGGAATATGCATATTAAGCTGATTTTATATTGCTGGAAAACTGTTCTTCCTGATATCTACAGTTAATAAATCTGAACCAATGCAGTCTTAGAGATGATGACAGATTCAGTTTGGCTTGTTGTCCTGGAAAAATTCAGCATCCATTCTCAGGTTCCATAGGTTTCACAGGACTTTATGATCTTGTTTGAATTAGCATCTGGTCTGCCTCATTTTAAAAAGAAAATACTCTGCCTTGTCTGTGGTGGGTACATGGAGAAACTCTCTATAGTTCCATTGCCATGGACAGATTAGTGTCTCTATTTTAGACTAAATGAGACATGTTGTCTCTGAAAGTTAAAATCAGTTAAGATGACTCAAGTAAGCATGCTCATCAGTCCAGGCTGTTTAATTATTTCTCCCTTAGTCAGCTGAGCAATGAAACTGTCAAAACCCTGATTAAAAGATATGTAAATCAAAACATTAAAAATCTGTATTATTGCAAAGGTTCAATCCAGTCATTATGACAACTTTTAAGGGTGCCTATTTATGCATCTACTTGTAAAGAACACACTTCTGCTTTGACTAACAGAGAAGCTGAGAAAAGAAGTAGAACAATAGCTACAGTAAAGCTACACTGCAACCATATAAAGGAAGAAACAATTTAGGCAAACATTAAGACACCAAAAACAAAACAAAAAGCAAAACTGCAAAGATTAAACTACACTTTATAGAAATTAGACTATGCTTTAATATAGGCATAGATTAATTTCTTTTAAGGTTTTCTTAAATCTTTAAATCATTAAAATCATGAAATATCATAATGGCCTTGTACATTTTGGGAAGTGAACTTTTAAACTTCTGCATAACAAAAATGTTTAGTGCCATTTTATTTTTGAAATATTTTCAAGACAAAAAATATAAGAAAAGAAACTAATTTATTTTTTAAGGGTATACAGAATATATACTCACTATTGTCTAAAGTGCTTGGATAAGAAAATAGAGTAAAAGTTTTATGAAAGAAAGAATTTCACTGAAAAGAAATGTGAGAAAAATATTGTTAAATTGTGAGGTCTATTTTATTTTTGGAAATATGTTAATTTATTGAAGGGGAATTGAGTCTGAGTGCAGTGTATGGGAGGGGGAGAGAGAGAGGGGAAAAAACAGAAATGGAAAGCAAAATATATTTGTTAGATTTATATCCCATTTTTTTCACCAGTTCAAGCAGTATATACTTCATTTTTAGTAACAACCAATGGGAGGTTGGGCTGAGACAGTGTGATTAGCCCAAAGTCCTTCAGACTCATTGAATGAAACTGCATCACACTGTCTCTTTTCTGAAATTTATACAAGGTTACTGAGTAGTTGGAGAAAGGAAAATGAAAAAAATCTCAGGTTCCTAACTATAGTAGACTATGTATACAGTATATAGAATGAGCATAACATTTAAAAATCCAAGAGACACTTACTATCTCAAACTACATATTGCTAAGAAATCTAAAAGTAATTTTTCAACTGTCTATCAATTGGTTATCAATTGAGCTATTCAATTGCAATATTTCTGTAGTAGAACTGATTTCTGACATTGATTTCTGAGGAAAGAAGGGTTAGAAGTGCAAGGTTGCTTCACACTATAAATTAAAAGGAAAAGGTATTTATCTGGATGCAAGTTTTTTTTACTATAGATTTTATATTTTTAATGTAGTTTTTTACTATAGTTTTTTTATACTTTTTGCATAACAAATGTGGTTAATAAAAAAACCAATCCTTTCATTAATATTCTTTTGTTGTTGTTGCTATATATGTATAAACTCTACTCTTCAAAGTCACATGTATGCACTTTGTATGCAACAAACCTTTAAAACACTTATTTTCTATGAAAAAATGTAACCAGGTATTTTGATTTGGACTAGCTTTTAAGCCAGCGGTTCTCAACCTGTGGGTCGCGACACCTTTGGGGGTCGAACGACCTTTTCACAGGGGTCGCCGCGCGCGCTAGCCCGCCATCTTAGAAATGCTCCCAGTTTGGCCGTGCCTGCAGGTCGCCGGACAGCCGGTAGCCATGGAAGCGGGAGACTTCGCCCACCCGTCCGGACACTGCCATTTGAGTTCTTTTACCCTCTGCGCATGCGTAGAACGCTTTGCACATGCGCAGAGGGTAAAAGAACTCAAATGCGGCGTCCGGGCGAAGTCTCCCGCTTCCGACGCTATCAGCTGTCCGGCGACCCGCAGGCAAGCCCGAACCGGGAGCATTTTGCCCCTGGTGCCACGCCCCCTTTGTCACCTCACCCCGCGTGGGGAGGGGGGGGTCGCGGCATTAAAAAGGTTGAGAACCACTGTTTTAAGCATTTCATTACTGTATATTAATGCACATTAAAAGCAATGTGAAGTGTCTTTTAAGGTGTGCTTAGCATGGACATGTGCATGTAGTTTTTGTTAGCAATAAAATAAAAATGGTTTTCCGTATTTTTACTTTTTACTTTAAAAAAAAACCAGTCAATATCTGATATTTCCTAGTGCTTTCTCTTCAGATAACAAATGAGACCCCACTTTGCTTACTGTTCTGAAATAAGCCAATGTCATCTAGGTGCCTTTAAACATTTAAAGATTCAATGACTATGACATTCCTTTTTTTTTTTTTTTAGGAGTAGAGCATTTCGTGGACACCAAACTCTCTATACAGAAAGAATATCCTTTTAGAATTTCCTTTTAGTTCCTATTGCCCAGAAAAGCTAGTTTCACTGGCTGCGCCATGACAATAAGAGGACTACAGGAGAAAGAAAGGACTAATTCCTATAGAACTGTATTTCCTTTTTGGATGCTACATTCCCTTACTGTGAAATAGTATTTCTTTAACGTTAGCATTTCAATCTCAGTCACTGAATATATGGTCTTCATAAAAGAATATTCTTCACATTGTTTGAGTATTATTGAATTATTTGCTCTCTCTTTTGAACCCCTGTTGGAGCTGCCAATATCATCCTCTTATTCTTTGTGAATGTGAATTGCTGTGGAATATTTTCCATTCTTTTTTTTCTTTCTTCCTATTACATTGAAAAGGACAGCTGGTGGTGAAATATAGACATAGCTTTAGCAGCCTGCTGCTAACATCAGGTTGGGGTCTTTCTCGGAAACATGTAATGTCTTTAGATCCAAATAAAGGGGATGAACTTCAAATTGTGAAAGTTAATGGTCTTTTATGTGATGTTTCCCCCCCAGGAGGCGAAGACAGAGATAGCTTTGCATGTTTGAAGGGCAATTAGAATAAAGCTCAGCATTTCAATACTTTCCGCTCACCTCTTCATGCCTGACATCAGAAATGCAAATTTCAGGTGTATTAAGTATGCAAAGAACTTGAGCAGAGAATGGAAGTGAGGGAATTGAAGGGTGATATTTTTGTTTTGTTTTATTCTTCAACTTCAGATAAATAAAAGAAGCTTTATATTTTTTAAAGCAAATCCTTGTGAGATGAATGCAAAGCTGCATGAAAGGACTTTGTATTTTGTAGATTGAGGATAGATGACCAAGTGTATCTTCTTTATGTCCCTTAATGCTAATCTCTTACTGTCTACTGTCTCCCTTTATCAAGCAGGCATAAATTTCTGGGTGGACAGACCCAAAATTGTCTGTTTATTGTTAAGCTTGTCATTGTGCTCTGTCTGTCACTATTGCTATGTAAAATAATGTTAGAAATATAGTTATAAGGGATTGGTTAGGCCTATATACGCTTTTAACATTTTCATTTGTAATTAAATCTGAAACGTTCTGATTTTATTCTTTATAACAACATGCATGACTTAACTTACTATAGGATTTTTATAGAATCATTTATTTATTGTAGTTTTTACATTTCCCCCCCCAATGAATGTTTTTGAGATAAAATATAATATACCTATGCCAGAGGTGGGTTCCTACCGGTTCTAACTGGTTCTTTAGAACCGTTAGTAAATCGGTGATGACGTCATGGAGCCGGTTCTCTCGGTGTCTCTGTGAGCACCGCCATCTTGGATTTTGCTTCTGCGCATGCACAGAAGCTAATTTTTGCTTCTGCACATGCGCAAAAGCTATTTTTTATTGCTTCGGGGGCGAGCATGCAAAGCACGCACATGCATGGCACGACCCTGAGTGAACCAGCAGCAAAAGGATCCAGAACCCACCCCTGACCTATGCTAAATCAAATTAAACACAAAATAAAAAGGTTAGACTATAACATTGAAAAGAACAAGGACAAAAACAAACTCCTAGTGACTCCAAAATAAAAAACACAAACTGACAAATTGTATGACCATTTTACATAAATTATTTTATAAGTTCAGGGGAAAAGAAGAAATATTTCTTAAGGACAATAGAGATGGAGCTAAATAAGTAAAATATTCAAAGCAGATCTTTCATCTCTAATAATTGAAAGTCAGTCAATAAACTGGACACTTCATTAACTATGAAGACTTATTTATGAGGTCTACAGAAGAATTGTTTTGCAAATGGAACATTGGATTCTGCTAACAATTCTATTTTATCTTTCCAGAAGCAGACTTCAAACAGGATTCAATAATAATAAGGCCAATTTCTAAAAAGTCTTAGTAATATAGATTCTGTTTAATTTTCCCTTTTTGTTGATCACTACATTTGTTTGATACAGAAATACTTTTGTGACTTTGATTTGAAAAACAAAATTGCACTAAACTGATTCAAACATTACATCAGAAAATAGATTTGAACAATAAAAACAATAAAATATTTGAAATTAATTTGAATTTTCAAATCAGACTGAATTGAGTGTATAAGCCCAAATAGTGATTTATTAACATTATACTAGATCCATAGTTCCTGTCAAGCACAGGAAAATCAGAAGTCCAGATGGTTCAAAGATTTATTGCAAATGTATGCGCTCTACAAGAATCTCAACTACTAATGGAATTCAAGTGGGCTGGACTTACAACTTATGTCAGCACAAAGGGACTCGAGACTGATAAAGCGTTTGACCTCTCCCTTGGGCTTAGCCTGCTCATCTCCTACATCAACCACCCATTCATGTTGCCCAACTCCTCTTCCATGGGTTCTTCTATGCTACTTTTCCCTTCCTACATTGTGTCTTCAATGTTCAAATTCTCATGGGAACATGCTAAGGGAGGAAGGGAGGCAGTCTCAGAGGAATCTGCCTACTCCTTATCTGAAGGAGCTGGCAAGCAAGATGGTTGTTGCTGCATCACAAAAACATCATTAGGGATTCTCTCCCCTCTTCTTCCCAAGAGTTGAAGGCCAGATGTGACTGTTTTCCATTGGTAGAAGCTGCAAAAGCCCTGCAAGCTTCTGATGAAGAGGTTTGGCCTTCCTGCATGTGTGGCAAGAGGCATGAAAAAGCAGAAAATCTTGAAAAAGTTGGATGACCTACACTGACTTATGGATGATGCACTGGGGATTGGGTAATGCAACTAAAAATATTTCAGTGACTCTCATGAAAATAAAGTATAAGATGTAATGTTATGGAGATTCCTTAAGAAATGAATTTGAAGGAATTACACCCATTGCTATCATGTAGGTAATACCACACTACAAGTCATAAATAAGGGTTAGATAACCCTAATTTTTTTTTAAAAGAGAATCGACTCTAGGAAAGAATACTAATAGAAGAAAATATTTTTTCATAATACGAGAGACTGGACATGGTTCAAATAATATCCTATTATATTAAATCAAATAATGCTACCTGAAAAGTACAGAATGGTGTACAGTATATACAAGCACTGAAAATATATAAATATATATAAATCCAAGATATATAAATCCAAGAGGATTTAAAACATTTCTACTAATATATCATTGCACAAAAACCTTTTACTGTGTCTGAACTCAGATATGCTAAGCCTTTGTTTAACTCAAACTTTCTTCTTCTATCCTCAGGATATGAAAAGCAAATTAAGAAGATCTTTATAAGTGTATATCTATATATCTACAGTATATCATCTATATATCTATATCTATATCTATATCTATATCTATATCTATATCTATAAATTTCCTTTCCAAAGGTAAAAAAAAAAAGGCATCTCTAATCATCCACATTTTTTCTCCTGTCTGTCTGTCTGTCTGTCTATATCTATATCTATATCTATATCTATATCTATATCTATATCTATATCTATCTATATCTATATCTATATCTATATCTATATCTATATCTATATCTATATCTATATCTAATCTATATCTAATCTATATCTAATCTATATCTAATCTATATCTATATCTATATCTATATCTATATCTATATCTATATCTATATCATCTATATCATCTATATCATCTATATCTATATCTGTCTGTCTGTCTGTCTTTTTGTCTATATCTATATCTACTGTATATCTACTGTATATCTAATCTATATCTATATCTATATCATCTATATCTATATCTATATCTAATCTATATCTACAGTATATCTATATCTATATCTATATCATCTATATCTATATCTATATCTATATCTATATCTATATCTAATCATTTCTCTCTCTCTCTCTCTCTCTCTCTCTCTCTATATATATATATATATATATATAT
>QLTV01002266.1:307333-331125 GCA_003457575.1 Thermophis baileyi
ACAAACCCCAAAACTTCAAAAACATAGAACCATATAAGAATCCTTCCTTTTATCCACTGCTGAATGTCACTTCGCTTCTGCAATTAAAAACCTCCTTCCAAGCAACTTCCAAAGGCCTTTCAATTTAAAGCAGGAGTCTCCAAAGTTTGCAACATTAAGACTTGTGGACTTCAACTCCCAGAATTCCTCAGCCAACCATGTGGCTAACATTGGAGACTGCTGATTTAAAGCGACAGCATTTGTTTTTCTTCTTTGCCAAGCGATCTCCTGCCTGGAAAGTGAGTCCTGATTTTTTCCTTCTAATACCTCTCTTTCTTTCTTTCTTTCTTTCTCCCTTCTCTTCCCTTCCCTTCTCCCCTCCCTCCCTCCCCCCTCTCTTTCTTTCTTTCTTTCAGGGGAACCGGCAGGGAAAAAGGCTTTAAAAAGTTTAAAAAATAACCAGGAAGTGATGATGGCGGAGCCTCGCTCTGCCATCCCGGTTCTCCGAACCAGCTGCCGCAACCACTACCTACTTGCCCGAACCGGGCCGAACCTGGAGGATTTCACCCCTGAGACAGACAGACAGACAGACACAAAATCTGGAGTTGAACACACTTAGAACTATAGAGATGATTTTAAGAGGAGCCCTCCTATTCTACCACTTCTTACAATATTAGACAACACAGTATCAACAGTAGAGACAAAAGGCAAACAAAAAATTGTTTTTCCTGCATCAACTCAGAAAGCTCAGACTGCCCAAGGAGCTGCTCATACAGTTCTACAGAAGAATTATTGAGTCTGTCAGTTCCACTTCTATAACTTGGTTTGGTACAACCACCAAACAGGACAGGTACAGATTACAACGGATAGGTAGGACTGTAGAAAAACAATTGCAACCAGCTTGCTTTTCATTGAAGACCTGTATACTGCATGAACCAGAAAGAGGGCTGAAAAAATATCTATAGACCCTTCACATCCTGGACATAAGCTGTTTAAATTCCTCCCATCAGGATGCTGCTAGAGGGCATTTCATGTCAAAACAGCACATACATAGGGGAGGATCAGCTGCTGCCTGGCAGTGGTGCTGATAAGCAGCCAATCTCCTTAGATGAGGAACAGCTGTCTACTTCACTTGATCCAAGGGAAAAGAGAGTGGAGTGTAGGCAAGCCCAGAAAAGGCTACACAGTTGCCCTACCCCTCCTCACAAGAAACACCTGGAGGGGAGCAACTTAAGGAGAACCCATGGAGAGTTAGTCTTTGCCAGGAACAATTGTTTGCTTTGTTTTACACTCTGCTGGATTTGACTCATGCCTGTTACTGTTTGCCTTGCTTTGCTTGGAAGATTGCTCTTCGCATTTTGTTTTGGATCTAGCCCTCCTCTTGTGGCCTGCATTTGGCCTTGCTTCACTGTGCCTTTGGAACTGTTTCTTGTCTGGGACCTGTTTCTTGTCCTCTTCTTGTGCCCTTGACTTGTGCCTGGACTCTGCCTTGCGGATTGGACTTGGAACCCTGTATGTTGCTCCATGAGCATGCTCCTAGTCTGTGGGCTTTCTTTGTACTACCGGGGCTATGTTTGGGGTGGCTGCCTTCAGGGTAGCATGAGGGTGGAGTCTTATTGGCCTTATTGGCTGTTGGCTGGAACATTTGTTAAGAGAAATAAAAAACTCCCTAAAGATCTGCCTTGCCTTGACCACCTGGGTCATAATATTACCTTCTCTTATTGGTATCTTATGATTATATTATTTTGTTGTTTGTATGTACACTGATAGCTTATGCACTGGAGACAAATTCTTTGTGTGTCCAATCACACTTGGCCAATAAAGAATATTCTATTCTATTCTAGTATCAGAGGAATAATACATGCTGGCAAAAATAATAATTTGTGTTTCTTTCTCTAAGATTTAAGACATAACTTCACCATTTGAAAACACTCCTGGGGTTACAACAACAAACAACCATTATTTTCCCAAATTGCCCTTTAAAATCTCCTGTTGTTGTTGTGGTGAGCTCATACTGAGATTTTATGGAAGGAATTCCGTTTTGAAGTGCTGTGAACTGGTTAAGAAAGAAATTTACAGCATTGCAGACAATTGTCTGAGTATGGAAATCAGCGATTAAGTTGCCTAAACCTTAAGACATTAGAATTAGATTTAAAAAAAATAATTCAAGAATAAAAGAGCCAATTCCTTAGCTTGGAATAGTGCATGCTGAAATGTCAGTTTGATCATCTAACCATATCATGTAACTGTTGTTATATTTATTTTTTTATCATTTTGTAAGTAACCCAGAGTTGCTCCAACAGTGAGATGGGTAGCATATAAATTAAATAAATAAATAAATCTGTCTGTTCTACATTCAATTGATTTTTTTTTATTATTATTACCTTCTGGAAGATTATAGTGTCATACTCCACTCTATATGGTTTCCCCCTGTTAGGTAGGTTGAGCTGAAAAATAGTAAATAGCTCAGATAGTTTTCATTACCGAGAGTAGATTACCTACTGAGTGTGAGTAACTGGGATATTTTAGAGCTTAGACTAATGTCTTACCTAGAACACAATACTGTGCCTAATTTTAATGTAATGAAAACTGTCAACGAAGTGCAGCAAATCACCCCAGAGCTGAGATAGTTTTGTTTTATCTTATTTGTTTCCTACCTATCTCTCTTATCATTATTTGGTTGTAGTAGCTAGCTGTAAACCATAAAATTTCCTGCCTTCAACTGATGGCTTGTCATAAAATGTAAAAAATAGCAGCCTGACTTGACATAAAGTTTATACTATGGAGCAGATGATGGAAGCAGCAGGAAAAGGCACACTGTCAAGTTCTTAACTGACATAAATATGCCATCTACACAGTCTAATGTCACTTACCTTTCAGTATTAAAGAAATAAAGTAGGAATTCAACTAGCTAAATTTGTGTACAGTCATAGAGCATTGTTTCATTATGTTTTTTTAAGCATATTATTTTCAAGTATTGAATACAAATGGTTTTTTGAAATCCTCCATCACATTTGTTAACAGAAAAACGGTATTGACAGGTGAACGGTATTGTTTTAGTACAGTGGTGGTGCAGTGGTTAGAATGCAGTATTGCAGGCTAACTCTGCTCACAGCCGGGAGTTCAATCTGGACAGGCTCAAGGTTGACTCAGCCTTCCATCCTTCTGAGGTGGATAAAATGAGGACCCAGATTGTTGGGGGCAGGAGTGGGTTCCTCCTGGTTCGGACCGGTTTGCCTGAACCGGTAGCAACCCACTGGTGATGTCACGATGATGTCATCGAACCGTATCGGTCTGTGCCGGTCCGTGGGGGCCGCTATCTTTTTTTTTAATTTTTTTTGAATTATTTTTTTTTAATTTTTTTAATTTTTTTTTCCTTCTGAGCATGTGCAGAAGCCAACTTCCAGCACTGTGTGTGTGGTCACCATCTTTTTTTTTGGCTTTTTATTTTTTATTTTTTGGGGGGATTTTTTGTTACTGCGCATGTGTGCGCGCACCCACGAGGCACACCCACGCGGCGTGGGAGGGAGCGAATTGGCAGTGAGGTAATTTGGAATCCACCCCTGGTTGGGGGCAATATGCTGAGTCTGTAAAATCACTTAGAGAGGGCTGTAAAGCACTGTGAAGCAGTATATAAGTCTAAGTGCTATTGCTAAGAGTTGCAATCTGAAAGACTGGAAATAGAACATAGGGTCTAAAAGAAATATTTAAGTTGGGCTATGTATAATTAAGGCTTTTAATCATATTCTAACCTTCCCCTGTCAATAGGACTTTGGAATTGCATGACTCTCCTTCCTTTTTTGCCCCTGGTAAATAGATCTGTATTCAATACTTTTTTAGATGGAAATGAGCATGAAAGGATTCAACCAGTCATTTTCACAAGCTATTTATAGAATATAAACATTATAGAATGTTATCAGTTTGGGGGGGAAATCAAAATCAAATTAGGAAATCTCTTCCAGGAGATTTTAATGCAGTTCACAAGTGTGCACAAAAAGAGCGTGATTCCTTTGATCTTTAAATCATACTGTAAAACCAAAGCAAAATAAAGTCATTTGTCACAAGTATTTCTTCTTTAACTTCACCTTAAAGATTGGGAAGTGTGGGATGATCTAGAATTCACTAGTTCTCAATCTTTTCTTCACCACAGACCCCCTTTAAATACCTTTAAAAAACCCCAAGACTAAACTCAAGATTTAAGGGGCGTTCATAAGTTGCACCTACGTGCCTACCGTCTCTGTCCTAATGTTCCCTTTTACTTTTATTCATGTATTCAAATTATGTATATACTTATATGTATTCTCTAATACGAGATTGACAAAACAAATAAACAAATAAACAAATAAACAAATAAACAAACAAACAAACAAACAAATAAACAAATAAACAAATAAATAAACAAACAAATAAACAAATAAACAAATAAACAAATAAATTTAAATAATAATACGGTATTTCTCCAAGTCTTCCTGGACCCCCTGTGAGGACATAATGACCTCTAGTGGTCCCCACACCACAGGCTGAGAACCACTGAGCTAGATGATAAGCTATTATAATGTACAGTAAATTTATGGATTACTGTGGGATGGCTTAGCCTGCATTGGCTAAGGAATTTCTAACAGAGAGATATCATTTCTGAATCCCACTAGTTTCATATTCTGCATTTGAAGAATTTCCTGCCCAAACAATCATAAGTAGATTATTGTTTTAACAATTCACTTCAATGATTATAGGTGGATCATCATCATAAAGGACTCATAATATACAGAAGTCACCAACATGTAAGCAACTGATACGTATGAAATCATTTCTACAGGATGATTATGCACAGAGGTATTGCATGTAAGTCATAATATTGTTTTGTTAAATTTTCACTACTGCTTCAAGCTAACATCACTGTTTAAATACATGTTTAAAGAGAAGACATGAGAAAGTTCTTATTTCAGCATTTCATTTCATTGTTTGAAATGTCTTATTCATTGTTTTGTCCTTGTCTTATCACATATTTGCTACTTACATTGTGTTGATATATGTAGATATGCTTTGCTTTATTTTTAACATTCTTTTCTTTTCTGCTTCTGGGAGAAGTCTCAAGATTATTTCCTAAAATATGACAAAGTTTTGGGCATTCAGTGAAAATTAACAATTCTCATGAAGCAACCTTTGAAAAGACATCTGAATATGGTAAGTCCCTACACTCCTAATTAATTATAAATTATTATAAAGGCATAATGAATATGAATTGTATTTATTACATTTCACAGTCATTGTTACAATAAATGTAAATTTGAAGAAATGGTCTGCTTACAGTGTCATTTAGCATTCATTTGCAAGAATGTACACCAGTGTATGTTTCATTCAAACTACCAATATATTTGTCCCTCTTTGTTTCTTATCAGATATTCTATGCCCTCTTAACATTTAATTTATACAAAATATTAAAGAAAGGCTGCCATCAAATTGGTGTTGACTCTTAGCACCCACATAGCTTTTCTTCAGGGAGAATCTGTCCCAATCTCGTCCTTGAGATCTGCCTATGGTACACCATTGCAAGTGTGATCAACCTTCTGCAAAAGCTTTGGACAATTCAAGCACAACAGTCTAATCAAAGAAAATAGGCAAGGATCTATAGTATCCTGGATCCTACATTATTTAACTATTATATAACATCCAAACACTCATGGTCTTAGTCTTAAATAAGTTAGCCACATAATCCTCCATGATATATGCAGACAATGTAGTGGTATTGCACTGACACAAGTTGGGTTGATAATACTGTGGTCTGTTATAGGTTTAGGGAACTCTGTTCTGATGAAGTTTTTGAAATCAGTTATAGCTATTGCAAAATTCCCTAATGTCCATCTATGAGTACTAAATTGGTGTCTGCTGCAAAAGGTCGAAGTATGTAAGCACTTGCAAGTAATCATTTCACTAAGAAATGGAGTGCACATTTTGAATATACCATACAGAATGCATGAAGATCAAATCTGTCTACTCAAATCTTGGGAAGCGTTACATATTCTAGCTGCAATGTAATTTATTTATTGTAAAAGCCTGAAGTACAACTTCTGCATAGTACACAGAAAGGACTTTATAAAAATACCTCAAAATGTGAGTCCTACCGTTTACAATTTTGAGAAATATGTTCCAGGTTTTACAATGTATACCTAATGTTATCCTTTGGTTGGAAACTGGTATACACAGATTTGATATGTCAATACTGTAAACTATTCATTAGAAACAGTCTTCCATCCTAATGGTGTGGTATATCTGATATTTATATTGCTATTTCATGTTTTAAAACTATTATAGCCAAACTAACTAAACACAGATAAAACAATAACTGTTTGGAGTATATGAAGTTATGAGTTTTAATTCAACTCATATCACACAGCTCTAGAAATACAACAAAGTTTCCTTCCTCTGCGTTTATGCTAGATTTAGTTCGGAAATAATTATACTATAGAATTATACTATAGAAGAGTAATGGGTATAGTTATAAGATTCTGGAGCTCACATTCTGGAGTTCACTTCACTTGTAATTATATCCATGCTGAATCAATTCTCCATAATGTGCAATGAGTTTTAAGCAAATACAAAGCAGTCCCAGCCATCCCAATTCAGAAAATAAAATACCAGTCTCCAAGTCAAGTTTTCTATCCAAAAATCCTGCTTTATATAACATAATCATCCTCTCAGCCACTTTTCTGGGTTCCTTTAAAATAAAATCACAAAGAAAAATATTTCCAGGAAAATATCTTAATTAACTTTGTGTTAAATGAACTACTTCATGCTATGCAATAATATTTTGTTTCATTTCATAGTCTTAGATTATCTTTTAAATTATTCACCCCTTTTTATCTTCTTCCTTCCCTTATTAGTTTCATAACATTTATATTTCATAATAAAGTTATGAAAACATGATAAAATGAAAATTTGAACATTAGACACTAGAAGAAACCAGAAGGAGCTAAAGATTACAATTAAAGAAGAAAAGCACTTAAATTTGACTTAGTAACACTACTGGGCCATTGTTCAAAAATATTCTTTAGTACTTTAACATTTGATGTATTAAAGGATATTTTTGAACAATGGCCCAAGAAGTAAATCTTAAAAGATATCTTCCATTATAGATAAATAGACTATATTGAGATGCTTATGAAGAAAAGATTTACTGAAACTGATCTGAAAGTGGATTTAAGAATTACAAGACATAAGAACAATATGGAAAAAAGATTTTACACTAGATATACAAATGAAATCAGCTTATTTCTTAAGAGTTGACTGGCATGTGCAACTGGAAAATCAAAAGTATTACTTGGATAACTTTCCCACAGTGGATTTTAAAAGAAAGCTGTTAAAGTTTTGAAGGATTTTGTGATAAAGGACAAAGAAAAAATGAAAATAAAACAAGCATTATTTGAAGAGATAAAAGGTCAAGATGGAATGTGCACTTGCAGGAGCAGTGGGAGAGAGTTTGGCAACATGGAGCTTTCTCAGTGAGAGGCACTGATTAAGACACTGCACAATCCCACACTAGAAGGGATGAGGGAGAAAAAGCTCAGAGTAGCCGCACCCAAGAAACTCTCAGATATATCTGGTAGATTAGAAAGTATAGCTTTAGTTTGGCAAGATTCTGTCAATTAGATATAAGGAAATTAAGACTGAATGTAATTCAATTTCTCTCACTTGTTTCTGATCTTGGGCCTGACACAAAATTATTAAAAGTAATAGGATGGCATATAAAGTGGGTTTATCTGATCAAGTTTAAAATATATATGCTATTATTTCTGGTAACCCTTGGTAGGCTTTTGCTGACCAGGACTGAACGATGATGTTTTAAGGATGTGTTTATAGATAAGAGTTTAGATATGAGACAAAAGATTGTTTTCTGTACAGGTATAGATTATTAACCTTTATAATTATGACAAAGGTAGCCACTTCTTAACACATTTCTTTTTTCTCTTTGTTATATTATTTTTTTATTTCCTTTTCCTTTTTATGTTATTTCTTTTTTATTTTACTTTCTATTTTTGTTCTTTTTTTAAAAAAAGTTGTATTAGTTTTTTCTGTATAGTTATAATAGTTAATAAAATTATTATAAAAATATTTCATAATAAAGTTATTACCAAAAAGGCCTGGCATCCTACATGACATTTAGACCACATTGGAATAAATAGTTAGACAAGGAGCAGAAAATTGTTAATACATTTTTTGTGATGTTTCTTGTTGTTGAAAGTAAGAAATGCAAAGCACTGCTTGTTGTGTTTAGGCATATCAGGCATTGGCTAAAATGCCCTTGACAGGCTAATTTATCTGGGGTAACAGCAAGACAGAGTGAAGAATATGTTTCATCTCCCAGCCTGACAAGATGGATGCCTTAAAGGACTTGTTAAGTATCATGAGAGCAAATAAATGGGTCACATTGGAAGAAATCCATCCTCACTTTTCTTTTCCAAGGATAATTGCTCTGGACTCTGTTTCTATAATTTGTATACCTATTTATAGCATGATTCACAATATATATAATATAGATATTTTAATTAATATTTCAATAACAGTAAATTGCAATGAATACAAATCAGAATTTCAGTATAAACCATTATGTGGTAACAAACTAGGCTGGATTTTACTTAATGTTCATTACAACCAATGAAATCAACAATTTAATTTTTCATATAGAAATTTGAATTATTTATCTAATCATAAAAAACATTGGTGATATTTTTACATCACCATTACAATATGGAGAAAATGAAATTATTTGTGAGCCTTTTATTAAAATACAAGGAGACTGTCATACAGAGAAAAAATAAGTTTCCCAATACAGTATATCAAGAATCAAGTACTGTGCCAGACTTCTGAGTGTTTACAAGGGGTGTAAGAGGGACTTGATTTGGAGAATTCAAACCTTTGTGGGTTAGTCTCAACATGTCCCCTTTCTGCAATTACTAGAATTATTAGAACAAAAATTAAAATAAAAATTTCAGTAGTCCATTGGACTTTTGTGAGCATGGATCGCTTCTCTATCCTTATGCCTCTTTCTGTAAGCAGTGAAGAAAGCCCATTGTAGTAATAATAATAATAGTAGTGGTAGTAGTAATACTAATAGTACCGTGTTAAGAGAATCTGGCTTCTCTAATTTTCTTTGTTTGTTGGAAGTCAGCTGGGAAGATTACAAATTGCGATCATGTACCAGAAGACACTGCAAGCATCGTAAATGTGAGCCAGTTGCCTGGTGTCTGAATGTGATCACATAGCCACAGGGGTGATACAATTGTTGTAACTTTGAGGACAGGTTATAAATCACTTTTTCCAAGCCATTGTAACTTAGAATTCTTGTTAAAAGTTAGGCCATAAGTTGTGGACTACCCGTAATGGGCTTTCTTCAACTCTCTTCTATATTAAGAATGACCTAGGCTGTATTTATAACGTGAGTTAAATATTCAAAATATAGTGGGAGTATATGTGTGTCACGCACTATAGTCTGTTAATCAGTCACATCTCTATAAACGTGTGTACATAAGGATTTAGAATCTATCTCTTTCTTACGTTACAATAAAAATGATTTTTAAAATATTTTGCTTGTTTAATATAAATGGAAATTAGAAAGTCTTGACATTAACAGTATCTTAGCAAATTCATTTGCAGAGAGGGCTTTGATTTACAATACCGTGAAAACCATTCCACAATTCCAATTTTTTAGCATGAGAGGGTAATATTAAATAATCATGAAAATCAGAACATAATCATTTTTGACACTGAATTATATTTGAGAGGCGCTTTTTTTTTTTTAGATGATGCTAATTTCCAACTGATGAGGCTACCAGATTGTAAAAAAATTCATTGTACATGTTAAAGGAGAAAGAAGACAAAATTGTGAATAAAGTAAAAACATCTATCAGGAGATTGACAACTACAAATGGAGTTTGTGTCATGATGTCACAACATGTTTGATTTTTACTTAGGATTTTCATTATTTTTATTTTTTTCAGTTGCATCAAACACTATGTTACTTACCCACTACTCATTATGACGAGTAGGAGAACAGGAAGATCAATGGATGTTCACAGCTATGATAATGTCATCATTACCAAAAGAAGCTCTTAAGGAAGAAGCTATTTGGAAGCATATTGAAGCATATTATTTTTGGCTTTGTATATTTTATTGTTTGCACTGCTTAAGGTATACATTTTGAATAATTTGTTACTCAAACACTAATACATGGGAAGTGAGTTGTCATTTGTTCTTTTGCATGTACAGAATATTATGCAGTTATGGATATATAAGCACATTTCCTTGATTGCATGAAACTCAAATGTTTTTTATTTCTTTACATATTACTGAAATCAGTATTTAAGATTTACAAGTTCCATTATGAAGAATATCTCTTGCAAAGAAGAAAAAACATAACTGTAAAGCAAACATGCATTTCCCATCACTTCACAGCAGTTAGTCTTTAATGACTTTAATGTTATTTGTAGTTTGGGAAAGTAATATTAGAGAAATAGCAAAGTAGAATTATATTTTAGGAGAAATACTCATTGTTCATCCCATATTTTGTCTTATTCTCTAGTAAAGTGAGAGCTTATTATTGCCAATAATGAAGATAAAAAGCCAATAAACCTTTCCTTATAGCTTAATAGTACTGTAAGCATTGATGAATCACACAGAATGAAACAGTCATTATGACAGAATTGTGCTTCAAAATGATGTATTTAAGAGTAACGTCTGTAGTACACACCATGAAGATAAATACAAAAAAAAGTTGAGAAGAGGGGAATAGAAAATATAGAAAGTCGCATGCAGCAAGATGCACAGAAAACAAATTTAATTAATAAATAAAAATCAATGTGGCTATGCCATCCAATTAAAAAAAAGTACAGTTGAAGACATAAGGGACAAGTCAGGTGGATCAGACTTGCAAAATAAAGAAAACCAAGATGAGCAGATTTTGTACCTTTAAACCATCTTATCGAAAATATATCATTAAGAGGTATTGTGGTGCAGTGATTAAAATATCAGATTTCCCAGGTTCATACAGAGAAAGAGGATTATATGTATAGACTGTATTGATCTTAAATGCATTTATTTATGCATTATTCTTCAAAATAAATCAGTTAGGTAAAGTGTTTTAAAGTACATTTTTCATGAGCACTTAAAGAAGATGCTGGTATGCTTTCTCATGTGCTTTGTAACTGTATCTTCGCATTTAGGGCATTGATGTACGTTAGTGATTTCACCTTCTCCTTCTTCCCTTCTCTCACTATTAATGTTGCACTGAAATCTGTCTTGCAATTTTCCAGGGACATTTTCTTCCTCTGAGAAAAGGATTCCTTTTTTCCTTTTTAACCTTATTCCTAGGATACTTTAAAAAAAAGTAATTTTCTTTGTTTTTCCTTTCTGAATTTACTTTATTGTAAAAAAAAAAATGGGAGTGGATGAAGATATTTTCATTTCTTCAAGGCCTGCAGAGTGCCCAGCCTGCCCAAGGCCCAATAGAAGGAGTTAATTAAATCTTCATTGAGATAAAGATATATGATTCAAGGAGACTTCATAACTAAAAGTACACTATACTCCACCAGTAAAAAAAATTACTAAATTTAATTTTATTTGAAAACAAATTATTTGGCAGGCAAAGGAGAGAATTCACATTAACATTGCCTAATATTTTATCCTTTATTTCATCTATTTTATTATTTGGGGGGAAATTGAGAAAGTTTACATACAATGTACGGTATGTCTAGTTTCAATCTATGCCAGTTGTAATAATTTGGCAGCAATTAGAAAGTGCCAAATTACAGCACTGTGAACAATATTTTGTCCATATCTATGCAGTTACTAAAAAGAAAGATTTACAGATTATTAGGTTTTCTCTTTTCCATGCCAGTGCCATCCTTATATCCCATGACTGAGAAATAAACATACTATTACATAAGAATTCTATATTCTAGTTTTTTTAATTAAAAAAAAGAAAATATATTGAGAACAACACTTACATTTTGTAAAATGTCAGTGTGTATTGCCCCATCTGTTATTTTCAGGATAGATAGATGAGAGCTTCTAATTTTGCAAACAATTCATTGTGAAACCCAGTTGATGTGTTGATATTTTCTTTGTAGATTTAGAATAATGAAAAAGAATATCTGATACCTTAAATAAAGGTTGCACAGAGGAACCAGGTTCATTACTTCCCAGCTAGTTCCATAATATTACACTGAAAAACTAAAACAAGGAAAATGTTTCTTATGCTGCTAGAACAGGGGTCCTCAAGCTATGGCCCGTGGGCTGCATACGGCCCACCAAAGCCATTAATCCAGCCCATTGCGAACCACGAGGCTGCCCTTCCACGTTGCTCCAATTACCCACCAGCTCCCACCCGCCTTCTGGATGCTGAGGAGGCCAAAAATGGGATGCACACAGGCCTCAGGAAATGGGCCCGTATTTGGGCAGCAGAGTGGTTCTGGAGGCCAAGGAGCTCGCCAGGAGAGAGAGAGAGAGAGAGAGAGAGAGAGAGAGAGAGAGGGAGAGAGCGAGAGAGAGAAGGTGAGATACGGAGAGAGAGAGAGAGGGAGGGAGAGACAGAGAGAAAGAGAGAGAGAGAGACGGGGGGAGGGACACAACACACACACACACACACACACACACACACACAAACAGAAGTCCTTCACATACACCCCAAGGCAGCCACATCCCTTCACTAACCTGCTTTCATCCCCCAGGAGCCTAATAAATTAAAGTTTAATTTGTGTATATTGTTTAATGGACTGCTAAATTGACCATGACCACCCAGTCACATGACCACCTAGCCACACCCACCCAGTCACATGACCACCTAGCCATGCCCCCCCAGCCCATCCGGCCCCCCAACAGTCTGAGGAACTGTGAATTGGCCCCCTGTTTAAAAAGTTTGAGGACCCCTGTGCTAGAATATGCTGATGACTACACACAGCCTTGCCTGTTTGTCTCTCTTACCTAGTTTTCCAAACAGAACTGAACAGTTGGTTGGTTGGTTTTCTCAAGCTAGGAACTATATTTCAAATGCAGAGGGAGGGGGCTATATTTTATTTAAACACAATTTACAAAGAAGTACTTTGACATAATATTCAAAGTACATAATGGAATATGACATAATATTCAAAGTACATAATATTCCAGGAACATGTAAACAGTTTCTTTTTCTTCTGTCACAAACTTGATAACATATTTTGGAGACATCTGATGGCCTTCTGAAAGTTACATGTAACTTGGAAGTTTGGTTGAGCAAGGCACAACCAAAAGTACCTGAATTGTAAGGATGGCTGGTCTCTTTCAAGAACTGTTTCGTTCAGTAATACAAGATAGCAATAGCACTTAGACTTATATACCGCTTTACAGTGCTTTACAGCACTCTCTAAGCGGTTCACAGAGTCAGCATATTGCCCCCAACAATCTGGGTCCTCATTTTACCCACCTCAGAAGGATGGAAGGCTGAGTCAACCTTGAGCCGGTGAGATTTGAACCGCTGAACTGCTGAACAGTCAGCTGAAGTAGCCTGCAGTACTGCACTCTAACCACTGCGCCACCTCGGCTCTTTAGAAATAAGGCATTGAGGGAAGGTAACATTTGCAGGCTGGAAACAGACTAAACTTAATTATTACTGCAAAATAATAATATATATTGTTTGTATATTTGTATATACTATTTGTACATATTTGAAAAATAGAGTCATTTCCCCAGGATTTCTGACATTTTCTTTAAAAAATGTATAAGATAGTAAACGTTATTCTTTAGATGCCAAACTATTTTTGATCAATTTTAAGAGACGTACTGTAAGAAAGAGATTCATTTGTGGGCTTCTTCAGTTACAAGATGTTATTAATTTTTCCATGTCAGCAGAGTGGTATTGATTAATGTCATATATAATGTGATGGTTACTAAAAATAAATGAATAAATAATTGAGGAGATTTAAGCAGAATGAGCTCCATAGCTGCACTACATATAGAGATATTATATAATGTAATCATGTTTTCTGTCCTGTACCATATTAATAGTTCGCTAGATACCTAGACAAGATATTCTGTTCTTGTTATATATAGATTCTGTTCTTATTGTATGAAAACTAACAGTGCTAGACATTTCTTTACAATAACCCAGATAGAGTGAGCAACAAAATGTGAGCATCCACGTACATATCGAACCAATGATTTTCAGTCTGGCCAAAAGCAATGACACTTAACAAATAATTTGCTTCCACTACTCCTTCTTGTCTAGCTGCTCAGTAAATTGGTACTATTTTGAAGTCACTTGATAAGAAAGTTGAAGTGAATGTTTTCATTCAATGCACTACTGTGAAAGAATGACTGGTTTTACATTTTAATCTGCACAAGCTGCATTCTGGATGGTGAGCAACAAAATCTGTATCTATAACACTTGTAAAGTTATCAATAACAAGACATAAATTAACATGTACAAATATTTTATCAGCTATTTCACTTAGATATTACATTAAATAATTATAGAAACAAATAGAATAGAAATATAACTAAATAGAGGCATAAAGTTGTGTTATATCCACCTATGGTTTCTGTTTGGAAGAAAAATAAATAAATGCAATGGTTGAAAAAAAAATACACTGGCTTAAGAATTGTGAACTGACTAGAGTTTTTTATAATTACTTCATAAGTAATATGAAGAAGTTAATATTCAGTAATACAAAGAAACATGAAGTCATTAGAGAATGCCCTTAATGGATAAAGACATATTTAAGAAAATTAGAGGTATAATTTCTAACTTGAAAGTAATTTTTATCTTTATGGGAATTCAGCATATTTTTGCTGTAGTTCTGCTGAGATGAAATTTTCTAAACATTTTCTTCCATGTGGATGTGCTTTCCTTTGTGACATTTTTCAAGTACTGAAAAGGAAAGGAGGTCAAAATGTTCATGGCATGGCAATGCTTCCAGAATCCAAAGTAAATCTCTTTACAGCCTCATTAGCTGCTGATTTGATAGCAGAGTCAAATCATGCCAGTGAGGGCAAATGAAGATAATGAAGAATGATGCCAATGGTTCCTAAAATAAGACGATGGGTTTGTGAGAAAATGCTACTAGTATTCAAGGAAAGACAAGAACATATAAAGCAATTCAGAATATTCCTCCTCCTCTAAACTCATTCAGCTGTTCTATCCAGAAAGCAGTCAATATTCTGCATAGAATTCTGATATAAAATTATTCCCAACCACATTAAATAGGTCTAACCTTTTTTTAAAAAAAAAAAATTAAAAAAATTCTCACCTGTTAATTTTAAACCTTTAAAGAGTCATTCGTCACATCAGATACAGCAAGACAATTGCCTCAAGCAGCTTATCTAATGTGCTATGAAAAATATATGTAAATATAATAGGACTAGACAATTCTTACAGAAATATGACTATTTGTGTGTTTGCTTCATTAGTGTTAAAATACAATTACCTGGTAATTGACCTGGAGGTATCCTGACTTGGAAGAGAAAAAGAGTCTGCCCAGTTTCACTGTTGTGAGCTCTTCTCCCATTTCTGCACAATTATTTTCTAAAAAAGAACACAGTGATCTTGATGGTTATTTCTAGTATGTCACCCAAGCTGAGTTTTATAGTGTAGCATTTGGAAGCAAATTGTGCAATCAGCTGAACATATGTTTTCTCCTTTTCATTCCTCTTCTCCCCCTAACAATTAAAAGTCTTTTGCGCAACATTCTCAAAGACTTGTTATGCTATGCTATGATATGCCATTGCACCACATACTGCAGTATAAAATAATATAAGCTAACTGCAATCTGGAAATGGAACATAATGTCGGAAAGTTATTTTTCAAGTCACAATAACAGGTTGCAATGTTTATAGCATTTTGGTTGTTTTCTTTCATATGACAATCTGCTGTAAATATTTAGTATTACTAAACAAAGGATATAGATCACTGAAAAGAAATGTGATCGTTAAGATTACCCTGAAGTGTCTTTTCAGTAAAATGTGCTAACTTCTGTTGGTATGGCTTGGGTGTCTATGGATTACAAGATATATTTAATGTGGGTCTTTTTAAATTTCATAATATAGAGAAGATAAAAGTAATTCTTATGCTCATTTTCACAATCAAGCTCATCTGTTCCTTTTCACACTGTTTTTCTAGGGTTTCTTTATAAATATTATGTTTCACTGAAATAATTAGTCCAACTGATATATCCCCGCAGTGCTATCATTCTAAACAGCTGTTTGTTACAAGAGATAATATATGAAGCAGAACTAGCAACAAATTCAGAAGTGATTCCTTTTTCCCCAGTATCTGCTCTTGTGTACCCATACATATAAAGAACTTAAGAATATTAAATCCCAACATTCTGAACGAAATCACTTGAATATTCCCTTGAATATTGTTCAATATGAAACATACCATTAGTGTCATGCTGCATTCTTACCTGGATAAACACGTGAGATAGATATATAGTAAATAATAAATCACCAAAAACTTTATGTAAGGAATAACAATAATAAGAAAGTGAAGAAACATTTGTTTTCCTCGACAATTCACTCAGAGGTGGGTTCTTACCGGTTCTATCCGGTTCTTTAGAACCGTTAGTAACTCGGCGATGACGTCACGGAGCCAGTTCTGTCGGTGTCTCTGTGGGCGCCGCCATCTTGGATTTTGCTTCTGCACATGCGCAGAAGCTATTTTTTTATTGCTGCGGGCACGCGCGCATGGCGCGACCCTGAGCGAACCGGCAACAAAAGGATCCACAACCCACCCCTGAATTCACTGGATAACAAATATTTTTATTCCTGAACACTTTGGGACGTATCTTGTAGATTTTTGGCTGTTAATTATGAAAATAACCTATTATTTAACTTATTGCATACCATTTTATAGAAAACTTCTGTTTTTACAAAATGGCAAAGTATATCCTTCAGAACCTGTTGGCTGTGCTGCACACATGAAAGAAACATGAAAACCTGCAACTTTTATTAAAGCACATCCAGTACATCAAGTGCAACTAGAATATCAATGGAGATCTAAAAGTACTGACTCTGATGCAGGTTGGATATACCAAGTACTGTTGGATGGGGCAGCAGTCAAAAATAGCCACATTATATTAAAAAGAAATGTCCACTCTGAAAGAATTTGGTTCCAAGGGAAGAATTTTTATTCATCCATAGATCAGATATATTAGCAATGACAAGCATTTCAAAGATCTATTAGTGGGGCCAGAGAAAATCACCTGGAAAGCATTCAAGGATGTTGTTAAGAATTTTTTTGGCAATTACAAAATACCAAGACATATTCATCTGATTGACACACTTCATGGTCTTATATGCTATAAGAAGTTTAATATATCACTGAAAATTGATTTTCTGCATTCATACTTGGACTTTTTTTCCTGAAAATCTAGGTTCAGTCAGTGATGAACATGGTGAAGGATTTCACTAGGACATTTCCACAATGGAAAAAAACAGTATCAAGGCAACTGGAATCCATCAATGTCAGCTGACTATTATTGGACACTGCAGCGAGCTGCATTGGACATTGAATACAAATTAAAAATCAGCCACAAAACACTTTTAGCCTTTTTGAACTCATGCAGCATGTCAGAAACATTAGGAAATTAAAAACATAATCATTAAACATTAGTTTCATATTTCTCAAGATTCCTACATAATATAGTCATTCTGAAATAATATTTCTGTTTAGTTCAAAGGGGTCTATCTTAAATCACCAAATATTTTTCAGGAAGAAAACAAATTGTTGTCCAGTGAATTTACAAATGACCTGTTCATGGCCAAATTTTAGCAACAGATTCAACACTGCCAAATTAGGATTCATTACAAGATTGAGTTCTATTACTAGCATAAAGTAGTTGTAAAAAGTTTTAAAAAGAACATGTGTATCAAAGTTGAGTATGGTGAAATTAGTAAGTATGGCAATGATACTTACCTCATTATCACCATTTGGAAGGCACATTATGAATTCTGTAAAAGTCTTTATCTACTTCATAAGTCTGTGAAAACTTAGTTGGGTCAAAACAAGCTCAGGTTTACACCCTACAAGATTTCTGCCGTTTGTAAGAAAACTGGCTTGATCTTGATTCTAATGTTGCCTCTGTATAGGATTACACTCCTGAAGCAGCAGGTCTGTGATTCTTCAGAATTAGAACTTCATATTAAAGATCTAGAAAACCTGCCCAGTGATTCTTTTGCCGAGCTTCAATTAATATTCTAATTGTACACCTTTTTGGACTGGGAATCCCTAATGACTATGATGGATGACGTCATCATCTTCTATATAAATTACTGCATCACACTCTAGATGGGGCTTTCAAGATGATTCAGCTACAGTTATTTAAAATTTGGTGGCTGAAATGTTAAATGTATCTAGCAGATTCAGCAATGGTATGGTCATTGCACTGGCTACTTATTTGCTTCAGGATCCAATTCAAAATGCTGTAATCTACATGTATAATCTCCTGAGTTTCTTCAGAACTTCTAGCCAGTTTTATTCTGTTCTGTTTGTGCATCCTGAGGTGGTAAATATTCCACCATAGAATACCTTGCTTCCTGAAATATGTCGTCCCTCCCACTGCTCTGACTTTTTAGAATTCTGTGGAGACAAAGTTGTTCTGCTGCTTTATGGACAGGACAGGACAGGACACATAGAATTTAATTCTTGATTAGATTTGTATATTTTATTGGTTGTATATTTATATAGTTGCATTTTTTTGTGTAAACCAATTTGAATTTCTCAAATAAGTAATATACAAATTATTGTATAAATAAATATTGTGTTAACTTTGCTCTACTTATTTAATAAGCCAAATAAATTACATTTCACAATTAATCTATAACATACATAGAGAAAACTACTTTATTCTTTTGGGATTCTTCATGGGATTACTTAAATTGTAGATACCAATGTAATGCTAATTCTTGATTTAACTTTTGTATGGACCAAATGTGGAAATATTTAAGAATTAAAGTTACCAATCTGCCCCCACTTATTTTTACCACAGAATACTTAAGAACTGTTGCATTCATTCCTTCTATTGCAGTTCAAATTAAGTATCAGAAAATATAAAGAAATGCAGATTTTTCACCTAGTATAATTGCTAGATATAATTGCTTGCATACCTTATTTGTATTAAAGTAGTTAAAAGATACTTTGAAGAATTCTTATTGCTAGAACTATATCTGAATTTCTCTGGAAGTACTTTAATTGGCTCAGCTCATTTTATATTAAAATATGCCATTTTTCCATCTGCTTGTTAGCTTGGACATCTTTAAAATACTAAATCCATTATAATGCCTTTCAGGGTACTTTAACCATTTTACAAAATATAATTTAGTAAGGGTTAATGAAATGTTTAGAGTTTAGGTGATTTAATTTCTTCTTAATATGTCCTGATTAGAAAGCACGAAATTTACATTGTATGAAAATTATCTATTTACAGTACATCATTCCCTTAAACAGAATTTTTGGACCAAAGAACTACATGATAAAATTGCACAGCAAGATAAATGGATATCCCAAAAATGGTAAAACTGATTTGAAAAATCATAATTATTTTGTGATTACATTTTCGGTTCTCGCCGAACCGGTTGTTACAGTATGTGACGCCCACCTCTGACTAAAGTCCCCAAAATTCTGTACATTCTTCTTTGAGGTGGTTGTCCCAAATTGTTATTTTGCTCCATTTGTATGATTTCAGTACCGATCCTCTACTATAAATAGTCCCACTGGTGTTGATCAAATATACATTTCACCAACTTAGCAAAAGTTCTTCAAATTTTTATATATTTGGAGGTGTTCCAGAGATCTCAGATCAATGTCAATGGGTAGTGACTCCTGGTTAAGGAATTTATACTCATTGACAGTCTTCACCCATGTTCTTTTAGTATGAAAATTGGGGTGCAGATGCTGGAGAATTAAACGAATAAATAAATCCTTTAAAAAAATAATTTCCAACCAGAAATTGCTTCAATTACTTTTGGTAGATGTGCAATATTATCTCTTAATTAGAATATGGGATCATGGTTTCAAGAAATTGTACAATGACTTGCCTGATGGGGAAGAAATGTTATAGCAGCCTCCTTCCTGAACAGATTGCAAAGTCCAAGTACAGGTAGACCTTGACTTACACCAGTTTGTTTAGTGACCATTTGAAGTTACAATGGCACTGAAAAGTGACTTATGACTGTTTTCACACTTATGACCGTTGCAGCATCCCCATGATCACATGATCAAAATTCAGATGCTTGACAACTGACTCGTATTTATAATGGTTGTAATGTCCCAGAGTCATGTGTTCCCCTTTTGCGACTCTCTGACAAGCAAAGTCAATGGGGAAGCCAGATTGTAAAATGGGGCAACATTTACTTAACAAATGTCTCACTTGAGGCTCAATTGTGGTCGTAAGTCAAGGACTACCTGTATTTCCATGGCAAAGCAGGAAATTTGCACTGAACAGAGATGGGAAGGTGGGATGCTTAAAATCTTGCAATAGTTGTTCACATTTTGGTGATTTTTTAAAAAAACAGTTATTTGTACCTAGTGCAGATCTACATTATGTAACTGTAACTAGCAATCAATCCCCATTACGATGGGAACATTTAAGAAAGTTGTCACCTAGAAAAGGAAGAATTTATGTGATCTTGTATTGTTAGCTGTAAAGAAGTTGTGCATCAGCACCAGCATCTTAGCTCCTTGCCAGCCTTTCTAACGGCTGAGTGGAAAAATTAAAAGTGGACCTAGAAAACTTCAGTTTGATATCATTATCTAGGAACATCCTAGAAAAGATAATCAAGTAGTGGACTTGCAAGTACTTAATGTAAATGCTTATGAACTTAAACTAAATGGAGACTACAACAATATATAAAATAAAGCAGGTTGGATCAGACAAATCTTATTGTTTTCTTTGCCTTTTTCCTACATAGGATAAAACAGATGAATAGCTACAAGCCAAGTGGTACCTGGCTTAGCAATACTACCTGTGGGAAGAATCTGGAAGTTGGTAGACCACAAACTAAATAGGAAGCAACTATATGCTACAGCTGCCAAAAATGTTAGTACAGCATAAATAAAGATATACAGTCAAGATCAATTACTTTATGTTGGACTGGTCAGACTGCACCTGGAATACTGTGTCACTGTAATACAAAAAGGACATGGAGCAATAGGGATAGTCATCTGGTTGGACCACGAAAAAGGGTCTTCTTGGTGGTGGCCCCTCTTTATCATTTCCCAAGGTCATGGTTGGTGCCGACCATGCTGCTTGTCTAAAAGGACCTAAAAACATGGCTTTGTCAGTGGACTTGGAGATTACAAATGGAAATGGAGCTGATCAAGTAATTATTCTGATTGCATTGTTGCTGCCATGGGAGCGGGGTGAGGGTGGCATAGATTTTTTTTTAACTTCATGATTTATTATGTGATGGTTTTAAAAAAAATAAAAAATAAATGTTGTAAGCTGCCGAGTTGGGCAGCTATATAAATTTGTTTAATAAATAAATAATAAAGGACGGAAGGTGCTTAGATACTGAATATTATGAATAAAGGAACTTGGGTATATTTTGCTTAAAGAAGAAAAGACTAAGCAGTCTGCCAATACATGAAGGGATATCACAGCGAGAAGACTGTGAATTTATTCTGCACAGCACCTGAGATTAAGACAATTTAGTTAAGATAATTTAACTAAGAGAGATTCACACTTGCAATAAGAAATTTCCTGACTGTTAGACTTATTAAGCAGTGGAACAGACTGTACCTATAGCAATGTTAGGATTAAGAATAATTATGGAATAACTTAAATAGAGGCAAATTAAGTTAAAACAAGATAGAAAGATGGTATTGAACTCCTTTACAACTAGGATTATATAATGATAAAACATTTGTAACAAGGTGATGTATTCAAGTTAAAGTTTGCTAAAAAGTTCACCTTTTTAGTTGTGAAATAGGAAAGTACCAAGCAGAGAGAAAATATCCACTAAACTGGTAAAAGCTACAGGAGAAGTTGGAGTTAAAATGCTAATATCTTTGTGTCAAACAAATAAGGAACAAAACAATGTGATCTTGAGACTGGAAAAGATCAGAGCATATACCTGTATCAAAGAACATAACATTACTGAACCAGCATACTAGTTCCACATCAAACAAAGTTTTTCTTAAGATCTTAACAAATAAGAATATGGCCAAACATGGTAAGAATACTTTCAAAGGCAGATGAGAATGTAATAAGATAGCTAGTGCAAACTAAATAATGGAGAGAAGAAAAATTAAGAAGCTGGTTTATCTTTGCTTTATTAACTGTAATACCTTCAATCTGGAATGTGGAATTTTAAGGCCAACAGCTGTGACAGAAAAAGTAAACATCAATGATCAAATATTTAATTCAGATTAATACGATTTCTCAGCTTGGCTCTAAGTGACTGAACATAATTGTAACAAAGCTAAGAATCTAATGAAATATACTTCTCAGGTTCAAGACATGTCCACAGGGCACCAACAGGGGAGCAGTGAGATACTATGAACCCATCACAATTCAGAAAAAGTCAAAGACCACCCCATTCATAGGTTCCTGTTACCAACAAGCAGTTGAGAGTTCTTTTGATGCTACAGCTAGTTGGGATTTCTAAAGTTTTTGCTGTCAGACCTCTCTTTAGTGTAACCTTAGCATACACACATTAGGGGTGGGTTCCGGATCCTTTTGCTGCCGGTTTGCTCAGGATCGCGCCGTGCGCGCAGCAATAAAAAAATAGCTTCTGCGCATGTGCAGAAGCAAAATCCAAGATGGCGGCGCCCACGGAGACACCGATGGAACCGGCTCTGTGACATCATCACCGAGCTACTAACGATTCTAAAGAACCAGTTAGAACCAGTAGGAACCCACCTCTGACACACATATCCTAAAAATTGAAATACCAAAATGAATCAAAATAAATAGTGAAAACAATTAAATTGAAATTTTGGAAAGGATAATTTATTGTAACAATGTAACTAAAAGGTTTTTCATCACGCCTCCCATGGACTGTGCCCTTCCCGAAGAAAAACACATACAGTATCACAGTTTGAGGAATCCTGACATACAGAATATTTTGACAGTGCTTTCTAATCATTTGCATGTTAGTGAAATTGTGAAATTTTACACTTCAGAGTGTAAACACTGTGGTGGCACAGTGCAGCATTGCAAGCTAATTCTGCTGATTGCTGACTGGCAGCAGTTCGGCAGTTCGATTCTCACCGGCTCAAGTCTGTAGAGATTCTCAGTCCTCCAGGTCATGGTTATCCCAAAGGTGCTTTTTCAGGAGGCAACTGGACTTTCTTGTTTTTCCTTTTGAAGACGTTTTGCTTCTCATTCCCCACTATCCTGTCAGAGCTGAAGAAGCTTCTTGGATGAGAAACGTCTTCAAAAGAAAAAACAAGAAAGTCGAGTTGCCTCCTGAAAAAGCACCTTTGGGTCACTGGCTCAAGATTGACTCAGCCTTCCATCCTTCTGAAGTCAGTAAAATGAAGACCCAGATTGTTGGGGACAATATGCTGACTCCCTAAATGCTTAGAGAGGGCTGTAAAGCAGGGGTGGGTTCCGAAAATTTCCACTACCACTCTGTGGGCGTGGCTTAGGGCTACGCGCGCGCGCGCACCCCCGGTGCAATTCTGTGTCTGCGCATGCTCAGTCACTATAATCTGCCTGAAACACAGCTGAGGACCTGATCAGCTGTGCTTCGGGCGAAGAATAAAGGACAGCATTAACCCAGGGGCCCTTTCCGAAGCAGCAGCAGAGCACAAACGGCCCAAAACGTAAAAAAGCTGCCAAACA
>QLTV01002266.1:345073-382868 GCA_003457575.1 Thermophis baileyi
TATATATATATATAATAAAGTAACAGCAAATTCTACTGCACAGGATAAGACTTGTAATGCCATAAGCAATTGATACAGGTTGTTCTGACCCAGCCTTCGCAAACAATGAGAAACCACTTACTCATGAGTAAAACAACCCCCCTTTTAAAACAGGCCAAGAACAGTCTTTATTCACATTGAATAGACAAAACCAAAAAATAGCTAGTCACAAATGAACGTCTTTTGCCCTTCTGAAACAGTCTCTGTTCACATAAGAACTCAAGATAAAAAGTCCTTCAATGATTAAGCCAAGCAGAGACAGTCCCTGTTCACACCAGGCTGAGGCAAATTCACTACCTATTATTTCCCAGCAGGGAGACTCAGTTGGCACCTCAAATACAGAGCAATTAGTCCTGACAAACCTGGTTCCGGCAAAGGAATCTGACTTGATTGATGTACACTGGAAAATGAACAGGCCACTCCCAAACCCCTACTATTTATTTTCCAGCCAGGGAGGGGCTGGCTAGCATCTACAACTTCTTTTCCCTGAGAGCCGGCTTATTGCCTTCCGTTGCTCTTCTCTCCTCTTTTCTCTACACATATGCGCATCTGGGATGGGCCCCATCTGTTCCTCCCCCTCACTCAGCTCAGGCCCTGAAGACAGCTGCCTCTCCATCTGGGGCGGACAGAAGGACCCAGCTCTACATCTATCTCTGATTCTGCTTCCTCATCAGAACCTTCCAAGGCTCTGAAGCTGGCCCAGGCTCCCCTCCCCCTCCTCCTTGTCTGACTCTGCTTCTAGCAGACAGGCCACAACACAGGTATAGCTTAATGGCCAAACTGAATACTTTTATATTTTCACTTAGGAAATTGTGGTAATTGTGGTTTGACACATTTTTGAGTAAGTAATAAAACAACCTGAGAAGTGTTTCTTTGCCTTTTATGAAGTTAGAGTCAAAAGTGACATGCAATAAGCTGATTGTCAGGCTCTGTTTACTGAGCACAACCTTTGCACTGGAGCCGAAGTGACAGTGACATAATACCAATGCCCAATGATTACATTAGACAAGGCAGAACAAAGTAGCTCAGGATATATTAAAGCTGAAGTGGAAATTTAAATCCAAGTACAAATGAATACCAAGCATATGAGCAAACTACTGTATAACAGAGTCAAAATAGAAATCAGTAGATTTACAAAAAGCACCAGTAGCTAACAGACATCCTTTTTGACAAACTGTATAACATGAACTTGCAGAAGCTGTGACATTCAAAGGTGAACATAGTCTATAAACTGTCCAGCAATGAATTAGTTAATCTGAGTGAAGCACAATCTGAAACCAAATTAGGCGAGGCTGAAATGGAACTATACATTCTAAAATTCAGGCAATTGAGTATTTCTTGTTGGAACCCTGGGGTCCTTTCTGCATGGGTGCCTCTCTTAAAGATAAGTCAAACCAGCAGCAATCAGACAAAAGTAGAGCATTTAATTCATCAATGTTACTGAAATATAAAAGCTTCATCAACGTGAAAATCTTGCCCAGGGAAAAAAAAAATCCCTATCTGAATTTTCTTTAGTGTTACAAAAAACAAAATCCATGAACGGATACTGAAGAAACTCTGGATGTCTATGTGTATACACATTTGGTTTCGTGCGTGTGTCTATGTTTCTGTGTGTAGTGTTGTGGCCAAAATCTGGCTCACCTAAAGTGACCAAATCACCATTGAAGATACAACATAAATATAGGAAGTTTGCTCCCAGCAAAGACAACCCCCAGCTTATGTATCCTTGGCTGACTACCTTTTGGTGACGAGACAAAACAAAATTACTGTATATCATTACATTGGAAAGTTATTGATAAACTCATCTGGGTGATCTTATTATTTGTCCCTTTCCACTAGGTCAGCATTCTAACTATATTATCTTTGAGATCTGATCAATGAATGGAAACAATTTGGTTTATTGGACCACAGGTTCCTGTTTGATTCCTCCCTGTTGACACACAGGGTCAATTCAGCTTACTATGAATGTTTTATTATAAGGGCACTTTAAACAGGTCACAAGTATATGGACTGGGGTGTGGTATCTCATAGGTTTGGTAGTGAATGCACATCACATTTGGAGGGATAATAATATCTTTTATTATTATGTGTGCACATGTGTGGTTGAATGTATGTGTATATGCATAAACACATACATAGATGGTTGATTTTCCCCCAGATATATGATTTCCTGCTGATTGTAGTTTCATTTTGTTTTTAAGAAAATAATAAAAATTAACCTTACAATTATAATTATAACCATATAATTTTCTGGTTAATGACCAAAATAAAATGACTGACTGACTTTCAATAACTGTATACAGTAAGCATGTATATGATCAATATAACATGGACTTCCAAAACCCAAACAAAGCGAATCCATAAATCCTATTACATACCTTGCTGAAAACTATTTTGTTCATCATCAGGTACCTAAACCATGTACAAAACAAACCTGCAGGAAACAGACCTTAAAGGATAGAGTAAAAGGGGTCTGGAGTTATAAAAGAAAAGCTAGATTCTTCATTCCTGCTTTTCCTGAACCAATTTTAATCTTGCAGCAGATATAAATGCCTGAATAAGGCTTAAGTATCCATATGAAGACTATTTTAGATTTTGATAGAGATTCTTTTGATTTATACCAGCAAAAGTCTAAGGTAAGATATAGCAAAAATGTCATTCATTTCTTCTTGAGCAGACATATGTGAATTTCTATTCATTGTATCTCTCTTTTCTAATCTTAGTGCTCTGATCCCCCAGGACAGTTAAGTCATCTCTTTTTTCTCGCCCCAATCCCTTTATCAGACTCTTTCGTTCCATTGGGAGAGAAACTATTCCAAGTCGCCAATCGTTTTGATCTCTAGGAGGATTAATCAGTATTCCAAAAGAAATTAGATGACTATTGATGAGCACATCTTGTAAAAGTGACAATCTATATTGAAACTGAAATTTTCTGCTACTCTGTTGGGAGAACTTGCCATTGCTCAAGTACACCTTCAGTTGCTATAAAACAGAGCACGGCTGCAAAAGTGAAATATAATATGGCAGAAGATGATAGGTGATGTGTGTGTCAGAGGTGGGTTCCTCCCGGTTTGGACCGGTTCTATAGAACCGATAGTAACTTGGGTCGCTAGAACCGATAGTAACTGGGTCGCTAGAACCGGCAGCGATGCAGGCCTGCCACGCCCCCGAACCGGTTCTTTTGGCGGTGCAATAGGTGCCGCCATCTTGTTTTCTGCTTCTGTGCATGCACAGAAGCTTTTTTAAGCAGTGTGCATGCACAAAGCACCCGCACGCCCACACGGCGCGACACTGAGAAAACCAGAACTCACCCCTGGGGTGTGTATGTGTTATATACTAGTGGTAATACTTATCCATTTTATATAATATAGGAGAAATGCCATTCAATTCCTTTCGATGTCACAGAATGGTAAAATACAGATTTACGTAATGAAGAAGACATATAACCAATCAGGCAAGCTAAAGACTCATTCATGGTTGCATCATAAATAATGCATACATCAGCAGCTGATATGTAGTACATTTATACCACAACACATCCTGGTTAAGTAGAAAGCTCATTTGATCTTTATTCTTAATACAAATTAGTTTACCTAAGTAGCTGAACCCCAATTTTTCTTTGCATTTCATACTCTCAAGAGGCTATATTAAACAATATTTCATGTCAAAAACATGACAACTTTTTCCTCGTATCTCTTGACTCACATTTGGTTTCTTGGCCCATTTCAAAGGGTTGGCTTTGAACCTTAATTTTTTTTTTTTTTTTTTTTCTTATTTATTTATATATTGGTATTTTTTTTTTTTGTTTTATTTCAAAGGGTTGTCTTTTTCCTTTATTTTTTTTTTTTTTTTTTTGAAGCTTACATCTCTACACAAAGCTATTTATATCTATGTTAATCAGGTAACTCAGAAGAGATACTGAGTTACTATTTTATGTTTCACTGTCACCATGACCATGGAATTCACTGCTTTAGAAAACTTCTATGTCTAACTTCTGTGCATATCTAGTGTACTGTTTTAGACATGCTTTTTATAGAAAAGCAGTTTCTATAGTTTTACTATGTTTGCAAAAGTGTACATTGCTTTTAAGTCTACATTATTTATAATTTTATTAAGTGTTTAGGAGTTGTGGTGGTGCAGTGGTTAGAATGTAGTATTCTAACTCTGGGCTAACTCTGCACACTGCTAGGAGTTTGATCCTGACCAGCTCAAGGTTGACTAAGCCTTCCTTCCTTTTGAGGTTGTAAATGAGGATGCAGATTATTGGGGGCAGTATGCTGACATTTGTAAACCACTCACAAAATGCTGTAAAGCACAATGGAGTGGTATATAAGTCTAAGTGCTTTGCTATTGCTATTATGTTTACATTATATATGCTGTTTACTAATCTCTTTCTTGTGTTGGACATTAGCTCTTGAGGTGGTTTACCTTTATCATAAAAAGCAAAATATTTCAAATGAATAAGCATATAAAATGGATTAAATATTTGTACTTTTAATAGCCTATTTATTTAAAATGAATTTCATTTTTGCTTGAAAATAAATTTGTGGTGAATGCTTTTCAATCTATGTTCATTTCACTAGTCAATGCATTTTTTATAAGTGCTGTTTACATTTATATGAACCTTAAATTACTGAGATGCCCATCAGTGCCTACTCAGTGTATATTGATGCAACAGTTCTGGCAAAGTTAACATCAGAATTACTATATAACATTATTTTTTATTTATTGCTTTCATTGTATGATAATTTATCAATGGTTGTAATTCTGAGTAAAGTTGAAAAAACTGTACTCATTTGTAAAAAACTTAATAAGTTAATTAAGCAAACATGATATACATAAATAACAAATTATTTATACCTATCCATATTTTTCGATCTATAAGACGCACTTCAAAAAAAGTGGGTGGAAATGTCTGTGCAAACATATAGAGCAAATGTTGCCAAAGCTCTGCCCATCCGCTGGCCCCCACCCTTCGGCCTCTGCCTCCCAGCAATTTGCCTCCTTGCAGCAAACAGCAAACAGCCTGCTCAGCTTCAGCACAGCCTGATTTAGCACAAGCAGCTGATTGGCGGTTGGATTGGCTTCCCGTAATAGCGCTGATCAGCTGTTCCAGGCTGCGGGGATCACCGCCATCCATCGCCGCTGTCGCTGCCCATCGCCACTGCCTATTGCCGCCTCCGCATGCCCCATTTTTTGCCTCTGCACGCCCCATGAAAATGGGGTGCACAGAGGCAGCGATAGGCAGCGGCAGCAATGGGCGGTGGTGGCAGCGATGGGCAGCGGCAATCCCCGCAGCCTGGAACAGCTGATCGGCAGTATTCCGGGAGGCTGATCCAACTGCCAATCAGCTGCTTATGCTAAATCAGACTGTGCTGAAGCTGAGCAGGCTGTTTGCTGCAAGGAGGCAAATTGCTGGGAGGCAGAGGCAGATTTTTTTTCTTGTTTTCCTCCCCAAAAGCTAGGTGCATCTTATGGTCTGGAGCGTCTTATAGTGCGAAAAATACAGTATCTATCTATCTATCTATCTATCTATCTATCTATCTATCTATCTATCTATCTATCTATCTATCTATCTATCTATCTATTATCTATCTATCTATCTATCTGTATCAAAGTGTTCATAATAATGGAAAGTTTCTTTTAACAAGCAGGCACAAACACATTTGTGTGAGATTGCATATCATCTGTACCAAGATCCATATTTTAATATTGTGGTATTATTGCACAACTTTTATTATCCAAAGTATTAATTTGAATAAATGAGACCTACACATTAATGCAAATGTTGTATGCAAGCCAAACTAGCATTTTGATGATATATTGTGATGTCAGTATGACACAGCAGCCACTAACATTTTTAGGTGTTTATTTACATAGCCAGTATTAAAAATGGATTGCATGAGAAACTTATTTACATTAGATAATATCATTAGAATTATTTTCAAGCTATATATCTCTAGGATTGAAATTCACCGAATAAATTATTTTCACATATCTATTGAAGTTATCTTGTATCTCTTCATATTCTTGCAAAATCCATCTGAGTTCATAACTTCCCGTCCACTGAATATTTTTCAGTAACATTCTAATTCTATTCATAAGCATAATTCCTCATGTTCTCCAAAGAATATATATAAATGAGTGACTGAATTAATTAATGAATTAATGGATGGATGGATGGATGGATGGATGGATGGAAAATCATCATCTCACTCTGTCTTTCTGCATGTGTATGTATGTATGCATATTCATCCATCCATCCATCCATCCAATTTTTAGTCAGGTGCCTTTAACCACTAAACTGAACTGGTTCTCTTACCTCTATATACTGTACGTATATAAAGTAGATTTTATACCCAATTTGGCAAAAGACAGGGGATTATTATACAACTGGTATAGGATGCACAGATGTAGTTTTTGGAAAGACACAATTAACTGGCTACCTTGATTCACCAGAATTTTAGTAAGAATCGCAATTACCAGTTACAAAGAACTGATGGAATCAGCTCATTTTTTATCCAATCTAGCCAAAAGAAATGTAAGAAATGTGAGTTTAAAACCAGCAAAATAACTAATTCAGAGTGGGGTTTTTTCTCTTTCCTACCTATCATTTTACAATACTGTAACATTAGCTAACTAGACGATCTTTGAAAATTGTGGCAACCAGCAAATGATTAGAGCCATTTTATCAGTAGTTGGTTTGTTTCTAGTCCACATCATCATTGTAGAACCTTGTAACTCCTTTTGCATGTGTAAAAGTCTTTTCCAAAGGGAAGATTAATATACTTTGCTTTATACATTAAATTAGAGCAGCTATGTCTGCTCTCATTGGTTCACTACTCTTAAGTCTGGTCTCTTCAACTTTACATTTCTCATTGCAAAAATTTGAACTGTATCTACCCTGTTCTGTAATGCTTCTTTCTTGTTTTTATATTTATTTTTCTTGTCTTTCCATTCACCAGTTGGCTTCACTAATCATTCTTTGACTGTCAGTTCTTTGTACATATAGTACATACATACAATTTTTATTGAAAACATTTTTACAAGGTTAAAAACTACAAAAATATAATGAAAGAAATGAAAATGAAAAAGCTATAAAGCAATAAAAGAAAAAGTGATAAACAGTAATGGTCAAGAAAAAAACAAAATGAAAGAAAGTGACTTCTTTGCAGAAGTTACAAAGATAATTATTATGGATCCTACCTTCCTAAATTATACAGCATGGATTCATTATTCCCATAAAAACCCTTTTTAAACAGTATATTCTGAAATCATAATTCATTTTTAACCAAAAGTCAATAAAAGGTTTCAATAAAGTAGTTACTGTTGCTTTCCTAATCAGAAAAGTCAATTTGACCATTTCAGCAACTTCTGCCTCTTTAGAATCTATGATAGGGATATCAAACTCACATCATCACGGCGGCGTCATGTGACGTATTGGGACTTTTTTTCCCCTTCGTTAAACCGGATGTGGGCGTGTCAGTGCATGACGCATCTGGCCTATGGGCTGGGAGATTGACAGCCCTGATCTATGGTGTACAACTCATGAGCCATGGTGGCACAATGGTTAGAATGCAGTATTGCGGGCTAACTCTGCCCACTGCCAGGAATTCAATCCTGAGTGGCTTAATGTTGACTCAGGCTTCCATCCTTTCAAAGTTGGTAAAATAAAAACCCAGATTGTTGGGGGCAATATGATGATTCTCTAAACTACTCATAGAGTGCTGAAAAGCACTATGGAGTGGTATATAAGTCTAGGATCCACTATTGTTATCATTATTACAATCCACTCTTCCATGATGTGTATTTCTATATATTTCATCTATGTGCGTATAATAGCCTCCTGCAGTTACAATATATAAAACCAATTGTTCCTGAATATTTTCTAGTTTACTATTTATAAGTCCTAATTTTTTTTTAAAAAAAAGCTTTAATTTCCAATTCTGATACAACTTTCAACTGTCTAGGCCAGTGGTTCTCAACCTTTCTAATGCCGTGACCCCCCCATGACCCCCCCTGCCACCAGCGACCCCCTCCCCGTGCGTGATGATGTGACAAAGGGGGCATAGCACCAGGGGTGAAGTTCTCCCGGTTCAGGGGCTTGCCTGCAGGTCGCCGGACAGCTGATAGTGTCGGAAGCGGGAGACTTCGCCCGGATGCCGCCATTTGGGTTCTTTTACCCTCTGCGCATGCGCAAAGCATTATGCACATGCGCAGAGGGTAGAAGAACTCAAATGGTGGCGTCCGGGCTACCAGCTGTCCGGCGACCCGCAGCACGGCCGAACCGGGACCTTTTCACCCCTGCAGTGATGGTGGCACCAAAATGGCGGACTAACGCACGCGGCGACCCCTGTGAAATGGTCGTTCGACCCCCAAAGGGGTCGCGACCCACAGGTTGAGAACCGCTGGTCTAGGCTTTAGCGTTGGCAAACAGACAAGTGGCAAACTCTCATGATTTCATATTAGGCAGTCATTCATTGATATCCCTGCCAGTCCCACCCCTTGAAAAAGTAATAAAAATTGTTACAGAGAATTCCACGCTTTTCTAGAATTAATATGTGCATTATTTCAAATATATTTTACTAATGATACCAACTTCATTAAAAAGAAATAATATGAAAATAATAGTTGTTGTGGTTGGATCGTCAACAGTCTTCAGCAGTGTAAAATATTATTTGTTGAACATGAATACCCTTATATTTCTTAAGCATTCCAAATTATTAAAGTTAAGTATAAGATTAACATTTTAATTGACTTACCTTTTTATTTGCTGCAGGTTCTGATTTGTATTATAAAATTCATATCTGAAAGGATTAGAGATACACTTGTTTTCTTGCAAATCCTTTTAGTCTGAATATACAGTATGGCTTATTTGGGAAAATTATTCCCTCAGAAAATTTGTCTTATTTCAATACTGAAAGTTGTTTCCTCTGCTGGTCTGTTTTCATACCCTGTTTCTACTTCCTTCCATATTTCCAGAGTGCTGGGAACCATGCTGTCAATGTTTGATTGGTGATGCAGCAGTTCATTAGGATGAAAACAATGTTTGTTGTAGTTACAATGGGGATGCTAATCAATCTAGGAGTAAACTAGCCAATCAAACATTTCCTTTTTGTTTTTCAGCAGATAAAAATTATACAAAGGAGTACAGGATCATTCTGTACTTTGCCCTTTAAATTTGTAATAGTGCCTGAACTCTGTAATAAGATGTCTTGCATATCTAGTATACTGTTTAGACATGCTTTTTATAGAAAAAAAATCTATAATTCTCAAATTGTATAGTGTCTCCTGCTTGAACAGGGGGTTGGACGATAAGACCTCCAAGGTCCCTTATTCTGATGGATTGATTGAAGATTCTCCAGTCGTTTCATATGGCTTGTGTTTCAAAGGACCTTAAATTCAAAGGACCTTGAATTGGCTGAGGGTGAGTAAAGCCCCCTTTGGATTATGTGTTCATTTCTTTCCATTCTCATTCGGTTTTTGTCATCGTTGCCATCTTTACTCTTCATGTTTCATGTTTTTTTAAATTGTTTTAATGTATTTATTTGTAAACACCCCAGACTTATTGGGTGACGTATAAATTTAATAAATAACAATCATTATCATCTTAACCTGAACTCAAGCACCTCTTATTCTTTAATAAATTTGGAAGAACTACTCAGGGAAAAAATGATTTTGTTACAAATTTCCGTTTAAAAATGTCTGTGGCAAATAGTCTGCCTATATATATGGATAGGTAAGTATACAATGTTTTTATTTTGTGCTTTGTGATTTTTAAAAAATATAGATATAATTTATTATATCCACACTTTCTCTTCTACTGGCATTTTTCTCCTGCCTCAACTTGAAAATAGAAGCAGGTGTGAAATCAAGGCAACAAGGAGTAAATACTTCCAAACTGAAAGAATAAATCATCATCTCACTCTGTCTTTCTGCATGTGTATCTATGTATGCATATTCATCCATCCATCCATCCATCCATCCATCCATCCATCCATCCATCCAGTTTTTAGTCAGGTGCCTTTAACCACTAAACTGAAATGGTTCTCTTACCTCTATATATGTATATAAAGTAGATTTTATACCCAATTGGGAAAAGAACAGGGGATTATTATACAACTGGTATAGGATGCACAGATGTAGTTTTTGGAAAGACACAATTCCACAAAAACTGGAAGTCCTTAATTTCTAGTCTCATTTTAGGCATGAAACCAGCTAAGTGATCTTGGGCCAGTAACTCTCTTTCTGGCTTAAGAAGGAGGCAATGACAAAATCTTGCCAAGAAAACTGGAGAGACTAATCCAGTCAGTCACTAGGAGTCAAAACAAATAATAAAAAATAATAATATAAACCACCCTTCTCTCTTCAGTTTTGTGAAATTCTATCCTATGATGATTATAGTTTTGATCGTCAGCTATAGATTGTCTAGCCTTTGTTTTTCTTATTCACCTATCTGTTCCTCATTTAATCTTCTTTGCTTTAGTGAAAGTAATCAAACAAGCAAACTGTCTTTGTATGTCTGTATGAAATACAGAAGACATGAAAAAAAAGACCATTTTGACTACGAGGCAAACTTTCTCTGAGCTTTTCTTCTTCAAACTCAATTTTACTGCTCCTAGTATACAGTATGTCCAGCTCCCAGGATATTTGCTATAAATTAGACTGCTGCTAATATGTGTTTGTAATTCTGCCTGATAACACAGTGTCATGTTGATTATCACTGCAAAGGGGTGAAAGTATTTAAGTGCAAATTGTATTTAATCCCAGCACTCTAACTAGCTTTAACCCAAAACATGGGGTTCTCTTGAAAACAGTTACTGTATATGTATCCTCTTAATTTCAGTGGCCCAGTTACAAGTATTAAGAAAACTCACCAACAACATTCTGTACATGTTCCATTCTTGTATGAATTGAAAGACAGTTTTTGAGAGGGTAAGATAAATACTGTATAACTGATTTACAGAAAATCCTTCTGAACATTAATTAACATTGATATAACACAGCAATATGTGTTAGTAGTTAACTCCAGCATTTTCTCTGTCCAAGTATGGATCTGCTCCCAAGTGCCTGAGAAAGTGCAGTATTATTGTCCAGTATTGATTATAACTTATTAATAATGTGCTTGAATGGTTTGTTCAGTGTGCTGTAAGTGACAATCAGTTTGTTCTGCTTTGAGTGTCTGTCTTTTAATGGGCTGTCTTGGGACTAGATCTGGCTCTATTGATTTGTATACTGATCTTTTTGGCTGAGAAGTTCAAAACCAAGTGCCTGGTTTTGTTCCATCAGTTGAATATTTCTGTTATGTGAAACAGAATAAATGTGTTTATAGCATGGGCCTGGCTGTAGATAATAAGGCTGATAGTATGTTTGGGGTTTAAGTTGGAAGCTTATATATATATGCATGATGTTCTGTAGGTTTCCTTTATAACAATAGTGCTTATGTGTCCACTGTATATTGTATTATGAAATCAAGAAAGTGAATTTGTTATGTGACCAGCTTGATGCAGAGAGTGATGATAGGGTAGGGATTGTTAAAGTGTTGATGTGATGGGATATGCAGCTGGACAAGGGGATGAAAATCTCAGCAATAGCACTGTGGCTTCTCAGGGAGGAGGCAGCACATTCCAAAGAGAGATCCTAAATAAAGAATTGTGAATTCCGAACTTAATGGGTAAAGGAAGAAAAAAGTTTGGGGTAGCCACACTGTAGAATCTCTGAGGGTATTATCTATTAAGTTAGAAGACTATAGCTTTAGTCTGGTGAGATTCTGTCTGTTAGGTGTAATCAAATATAAAAAAAATGAACCTAATTTGATTTCATTGTGTTGTCTTAGGGCTTAGGTCTGACATTAGCAATAGCACTTAGCACTTAGACTTATATACCGCTTCATAGTGCTTTACAGCCCTCTCTAAGCGGTTTACAGAGTTAGCATATTGCCCCCAACAATCTGGGTCCTCATTTTACCCACCTCAGAAGGATGGAAGGCTGAGTCAACCTTGAGCCGGTGAGATTTGAACTGCCGAACTGCAGCTAGCAGTCAGCTGAAGTAGCCTGCAGTACTGCACTCTAACCACTGCGCCACCTCGGCTCTTAACATTCCTGTGTCCAGAGACATTTCAGCATCCAAAATTGGACACTAATTCCCACTCTGGTGCTATCTCTGCTCTTCCAGCATGCTATTCCAAGACCTCCAGATACGACTATGCCTCCCTTACTCTTCATCGGAAATTCTCTTAAATGGAATCTCTGAAAATAATAACAAATTTTATAAATAAATTTTCTAAAGAAATAAATAAACTCCCCCAAATTTAAAATCCATTCCACAGCTATCTTTAGCTACCTACTTCAATATTTTGTATTCAAGATCTTAGCAATTCATGCCTTCTTAGTTTCTAAACTAGTTTATATTCTGTATTTATTCATTCATTCAAAGCATTTGTATAGCCATCCATTTTAAACCACATGTGCCATTATTTCTTTTACTTTTGATGAAAAGAGAAGACGAGACAGAACTTACAACTAACCCTAACCCTAACCCTATAAATATTTCCATGAGTAATTAGAAATATTCATTGTAACAGATGTAGTAATTTAAAGTTTATTGAACAACATATACCAATGATTTTTCTGGGGGAAGAAAGGGCATTTATTTAATTTGTTAGAAATATATCTGAACTACAGGTTATCAGATGTGGACTTTAAAAATCTTTAAAAATCTGCATGAGCTCTTGATAAAATAAATTATTTGATGCCATTTTAGTAAGTCCTTCTTTTATTCCACCTCCCATAAAAAAAATCCAGAACTCATTTTTTACCAGTTATAACCACAAAATTCAGTAATGCAGTCCTTCTTAGCCTATACAATGTACAGAATGAAGCTCCCTTGAAGCTAAGAGAATGCATTTGCCAGAGAGAAAAACAAAAATACAGTATTAATTGACCTGCAAAAAATAACTCTTTGAAAACCCTACCTTTTCCACAATATATTTGCTTTTTTTTTTTCATTTTTAATAACTGATTTATTCTCATTTCATTTATGAAAATATTTATGAACCTGGCTTAGTTTTTATAACCATGTAAAAAAAGACAATATCCCAAGTGCCAGGTTTTTTTTTAATTGTATAAAAGCCTAACACATTTTTGAAATCCCTTTGTCAATAGCAGAGCTGAAACACTTCAATTCAAAATTGCATTTGGGACTTTCTTGTCTCTTTTTTTCTATGCTCTTCCTTTTATAATTAACTAATTAAATTAAATTATCCTAGATCCATAGAAGGCATCTATTCACATTTGGAACAAGCATACAGAACAGCAATAAGCATCCTTTTTCAGGCCAAGGTGGGCTGTTGGCACCACTACAAAAGGTGAATGAAAACAAAATGTTAATGAAACCTAAGCTTATTGAAACTAAATTAAATAAGTGCTAGATTATATTTAACAAATTCAATATAGCTTTTTTCATGTTGTCTCAAGAATTAGAATTAAACATCAACATCAAAACAGAATGTAGGGGCTATACTTATATTCTACATTATGGAGCCTTTGTGTACATAAATTTATGTTAGGCAAAATATATCCATGTAAAATATTAAAGTGACTGAAAATTAATTCTGGAGAGATAATGTAATTGAACAGTATCTGAATTGTTTTACTTTCATTTGCATCCCAGCAGGGTTTTTTAAGCTATTCTTCATCTCCTTATGAGATCTTTGAAAATTTTTAATTTTTTCATCTTTCTGTCAGATGCTATTAAGATTAGCCACTTTTTTAAAAAAAAAATTAATCTACCAATTCCTATTCTGCATGTTGATTATTCAGATTCATAAAGTATTTCATACTCTTCTGTCATAAGCTCACAAATTTAAAGCAGTCACTTTTTGATTCTAAACAGGCTGTCTGTCTATAAACTATCCAAAGCTGGATTTCTATCAGGAAAATACATTTAAAATAATATTAAAATATTTCTTCTGATGTTACTTTTTCTTCATTTTTTTCAAAAAAAGGAACACACATGCAAACCACATACTGTACACACTAGGAGCAAAAGAGGATTTAGATTTATCCATCTAACCAATGACATTCATTTTTCTTTGCTGAACAGGCACATTTCCATATTTTTCTAAATCTAGGTCACTGTTTTTGAATTATAGTCCCAGTAGAAACGCAGATGCAAAAGTAAATAAATAACATTGATGTTTTATGACAACAGAGAAGCTACAGATTAGTTTTTATCAGGAATGTGTGTTCCCCATAGAACTGCAAAGAAAGGACACATTATTTCATGCAGTTAAGACAGTAGTTTCAACTCTTCAGTGATTATTACATATTTGGATAAGATACTTTTGCCTCTGACATTGCATAGATTATACATCTTGGAAAATACCTCTAGAATATATTAATTGTGTGTATATTTTTTGCATCATATTGCTTAGCAAAATAATTACTTGTAGTTTTGGTATATGTACAATCTTGTCCCAGAATACAAGATACACACTGTCATGGGTTCATTTTTGAAAGTGTACCAAATTAGACTGACCAAGACTCAAAAGAATGACAGCCGTGAACTCTGAACAGGTAGGTTTTGTATCTTCCTACAAGGATTCAGAGATGTTTTATTTTGGAGGGGGGTGAAAACAAGACTCAAAGAAATATGAAATTTATAAATCTATATGTGACTGTTTCCTATTCTATATTCTATCTTATTGTTGTTACTATATTACTACACTTACTACTGCTCTAAAATGCTATACTCTATTGTAATACTATTATATAACAATGGTTTCTTTTTCCAAACACTGTCCTGCCTTAATTCCTCTCTCTGGAATTTCTTCTCCCTTTTCTTTTCTGTTACTGGCCAACATGTAGAGTACATTCAACTTTCAATATTATGCTTTTATACTTGCACTTTTCTTCCTCTATACTTCTTTTCCTCTGGATCATTCACTCACTTTGAGGGGAAAATACCTTCTTTTATTCAATCCTTTTACTGTATGTTGGTGGCTACAGAGCTTGTAAAACAGGTGTGTCCTCCATTCTCTTCCCATCTCTTCCCACACGCATTTCAAGTTTGCAGCTTTACTGGCAATTCTGCCATGCTGACCCTGGGAAGTAGACTTAAATAGTAGGAGAAAAGGGCAATAAAGACACCTGCAATGTTTGTAAGCAACCTATTTTTACACACACACATAGACACACAAAAACATAGACCGATGCAAAAAGTTTTATTTAGGATTTTGCAAATACAAGCATTGGAAGGCAGGACATGTAAACAAATTGATGGAAAGAGAAACAAAATCCTAAATCTCCAAAACACTTGCTTGAAATGAGTTCCAAATGGTTTAAGTCCAAAGCAGAGAACATAAGTGTAGTCATGTCATGGTCCAGAAGTCCAAAGTTATCAGTCTGGGTTCCCGGAAGCAGACTGGAAGAGAAAACCCTTATTTAACTATAACTAGTTGCTGACCATTAGTTGAAAAAATTTATGTGCACGGACTTTTAGCAATAAATCAGTTAAATTGAACCATCATGTGTGAACCTGGTCTTTCATACCTGACACAAGTATAGGAAATCAAGGGTAGGAAAGGACTTTTTTTTTTGCAAAAAACAAACAAACACCCATACAGATCTCCTCTGTTTTGCTTTGTGTTTAGTTGTATGTGCCCTGGGACTGGGAGGAGATCCTGGATCTTATTCCTATCTGCTGGTTCCAGAGGACTTGAATATTCCATGGCATGCAAACATCAGATGCCTGATTACTAGGCTCCCCTTAAGCATGGCATTCATTTGGGGTGTTTTGATAAATTTCTTCCATATCCGATTCTTCTCTGTCTGAACTGGACATCATACATAGTAAGGATGCTATGTTATTCTCCTAGCTCTGCATTTCTGAAACTATTCCAAGGATCAGTTCCATTTACAACTTCTACTGCTACCTAATTCTTAAAATTCTAATAGAGACTAATGTTACAATCTTATCTGCATATTTGTCTAGGAACATGTCCACTGAACACAAGCTTTTAGTTTTTGAATAAACATACATAGGATTACAACGTGAAAAGTTATAAATCTTTCAGGGGAAACAGTCATTTATGAACAATCAATTAAAATGATTGAAATGTGTAAATAGGATCAAAGGAACCCAAGCAATTTCATTAAAGTAATTAACAACCAGCCAACTTACTTCAACCCAATGTACTTCATCTGGTTGTTGTAAAAATAGGAGGAAGAAGTATTAGATATATACCTTTACTTACTTACTTACTTACTTACTTACTTACTTACTTACTTACTTACTTACTTACTTACTTACTTACTTATTTATTGTGTGTGTGTGTGTGTGTGTGTAGGATTTAGATAAATAAATAAATAAACCGAACCACCAGTATTTTCAAGAACCCACATACAAATGTACCTTGCAAAGCAAAGAGTGGCCTTTTTTCCATGGGAAATTTCCTTCTGAAGGGGTCAAGAAAGTACAGCAGTTGATGATGAAATAACTATGGAGAGCAACTAGAAGTGCTGGAAAAGTGTATGTCCACAACACCATACTCTGGACAATAAGAATGGAAATAGAGTATTGCAGACAGACTACAGCTCAACTTGTGCCATCAAAAATTGGAAAACACTTCTCTTGATATGGAGAAAAGAAAAAGACAAGTGCACACATCTCTTGCACTAACCCAATAATAAACCACGAGATATCAACTGTTAATTGGGCATCTTTGTGCTGATCAATAGGACAAGTGACTGTAATCGCTAGTATTGACTAGTAGCTGATATTTGTATATCTATCCAAGATGATGAATAGAGCAATGATGGCAATGCAAATGAACATTTATCCTACAGTACAATGTTCTCTGCAGTGAAGCTCACCATTGGTATTTGGTCTGTATAAATTTTATTCAGCTATTTCAGGCACAAGTTAGCTTTACTTTAATTCTATTTTTGTCAAGACTTTGAGTTTCCAAATATTTCTACTGCTTTATATGGAAGAGAAGATGGATTTTACATCATATCTGTATTTAAAAGTCTTAAGACTTTTTTCTTAATTTCTAAACATTTCTCTTGAAATCCTTTTTCTTGCATTTATAAAAATGATTTGCTGTAGAATAATGAATAGAATAATGAATATAAATTATACAGGGAAATTTTTTGAAAGTATTTTGCATACCTTAAATGTTTTCAAAAATTGGGTTTGAAAGACATTATCATCTATAGAGTTTCATTTCTTTTCCTAATAAGAAAAATCATTGAAACTTATATTATTTATATCAGTTATATTATTCTGACACTGTCACTGTCTTCATAAATACTTTTCAAAGAGTTCAAGTTGTATGGAGTTCATAATATGAAACCTTAAAGTAATTATAACTTCATGTCTGATACAGTATGTGACTTTGAACTAAATCGGATCAAGTTAAAGAGTCAACTACTTAAACTTTAAAATCTCACATTTTCTGTCCTATAAAAAGCATAACAGTCAGCTAAAGGATCTGAAGAACCTTATATGGTAGTTTTGTTGAGAGGACACATAATATGAACAAAATGCAAGCATTTAATATGTACACAGAATGCTCAATAAGTTATGTTTTCCACTATACTATTACTATATACTATAAAATTTATAGTCACAATCTTTTTTTTTTTTTTTGCATTTGGTTTCTTGCTCTATCTTAATATATCATGTGGTATTTCTTGGGTAGTGGGGAATAGTGGACATGCATATTATTTTTGAATATGGAAAATTGGGTATTCAAAATAAATATGTTGGTTTTAAGCTGAAAGTGATCATTGCATTTTAAGAAGATTTTGACAGCTTAAGGAAATGCCAGTCTTTAGTTTTAGGACACAAAAGTAGAAATGCATTATTTTCTTAAATTATTATTTATTTCATTTTGTCTTTTTATTTATTTTTTGTCAAGTCTTTAAATTAGCTTTATTTTCTATTGATGACATTTTCATAGAAACATAAGTGTCCCAGTTCACTTTATAGGGAAGATGAATAGCACTTAAATTAAATATATAAATTTCATTAAATAAGATGAATGAATGAATGAATGAATGAATGAATGAATGAATGAATGAATGAATGAATTTATTCTTGACATTTTTTTCTGACATTTTCCAAATTAACCTGGAAATTTTTTAAACTTAACTTGAAAATGTTCATGATACTTATTTAAGAAACATGTAGTCATCTTTCAAACAAGAATTAAAATTACAATCAAACCTTTTTTTTCCAGTTTTTATCTTTTTCTTTTCATGTAAGGGTATTTTAGAGCACTGTAACATTACCTGACCTAGGAAATTCAAGAACTCACTTGGCTTGAATTATTCATTCAACATCTTCAAAAAGAGGAAGAAATAGAAATAAATTATGCTGATGTTGAAAAAGGAACAGAAGAAAGGGCAAAAAGATATACTGGGGAGAGGGCAGGAACTCTGAGCAAACTTTGGGGAAAAAAATTCTTCTCCATCATTCTCAACTATTCTTGAGACATTAAAATCAGAAAAGAATACTGTACGATATCGCATTTTAGAAGACATAAGTAAGTCATTTTAGTCAGATTAAATGTTTAATTGTTTAGTTTAGTGGTTTGGTTTGGTTTGGTTTGGTTTGGTTTGGTTTGGTTTGGTTTGGTTTGGTTTGGTTTGGTTTGGTTTGGTTTGGTTTGGTTTGGTTTGGTTTGGTTTGGTTTGGTTTGGTTTGGTTTGGCTCGGTTCGGTTAGGTTAGGTTTTAGGTATTGTTTTTTGTCTAAATATATCATCTAGATTGGTGGAATGAAATTTTATATCAAGAAAATGACCTCATATTTAAAAGTAAATTATCAAGGCCTTCATTCAAATTGTTTTTACATTATAATTGGTTTTAAAAGTTACAGTATGGAATTTGTACATAGTAAGAAAACATGATCATCTTCTTTACATTGCCTTCAACCTTTGAATCAAATCTTTATTATGGACAAAGATCAGCATAAGTCTTCAACCTTTTGTCTTCAGCTTGAAATCCTTGACTCCTTATTCAGGTACACTCATAACTTGATATGCTGGGATATTGTTCCTTCTTTTCTATTTTGAACAGATCTTGAATTATTGTAGCAATGGGTTTCTAAAATTTGATTGCTTCCAGCAACACTTGAAGGGTCAGTCACAAATTCACACCATGTAATGAAACAAAGCCTTTTTGAAAACTGGTAAAAGAAGCTGATATTTGCACTCATAGTTTTATATTACTGTGCAGAGTGGAACAACGGAACTCAGATCCTTTTTCTCTAGTTGCAAGGATACATTGTTTTGAATACTGTTTTAGCAAGAATCTTAATACACAGATAAATGGCATTTCTCCCGCAACAATTCTAAATACATTCTTTCCTGCTTCTATCATTTTATATATGCACATTAAAAGTCATTTTGACTCTGAATCTGCCTTATTCTTCAGTGTACTTTGAGCTCAGCCAAAATTCAAGTTTATCCCGACTTTGACAGGAACTTTCATCTTGTCAGACTCTGCTTCTTTTGTTCACAATGAGATCTTAACTAAGGATGAATTCAACTTTTGTTTAATAGCTATTACTGCATTGCAAATGATCCAAGGTTCTACTGCTCACTCATTTATATGTAAGCAAATAAAAAAATTGTATGGAATTCTAAAGTAATTTTTATATTTCAGTTTGTATCAAATTTGAGTAAGCAAAATTTGAGTGCTATATTAAATAATCTTTAGGCTGCATGGTTTTGGGAAATCAGCATTTAGTTTAACATTTCTTTGAAATTAATAGAGATAATTGAAATCTTAGCTTTACAGATAGTCCTTATGAAAGCAACTGCCTTGGACAGATACTGTTTGAAGTTACAATGTATGTTACATTGCCATGATATTAAGTACTGGAAATTAACACTAATATTTAGGAAATATTAAAATCATTTTTTATGTAAAAGTCTATTTGCATGTTTTGATTATTCAAAACATGTTTACTTGCACAGTTCGGTTCTTTAAAAAGTTATAATGGTTAAATAATATTAAGAAAAGGACTACAATAGAACTTGCATGAAACATTTAGAAATGATTAATATACATGCCTGCTACACAATCTTTCAGTCTATTAGAATGTGACATATGTATAAACTATCATCAACAGGGCAAACTGTTGTAAGTGATCAAGTATTTATAACAGTGGTAAACAATTATATTGCTTTTGGTTATCAATATACAAGACATGAAACTCTAAATACTGACTTTTCCTAAAGTAGGGCTAGCCTATCAGCTGCAAAATCCAGGAATGCATGACAGGGCAACAAACAGTTTCAGCAAACAGCAACCAACATACTTTTGAAGCCCATATGTGGTTTGTTGCTGTCTAGCCATTAAATTGCTTTTGGCCTTTTTTGGACTCGAGGAATATAATTGGATGAAAATTGTCTCCCAGTAATTGCTTCTTGTAAGTTTACTTATTTATTTAAATGATTGATATAATCTCCCATATAGCAGGGCAATGTACTAAGTTAAATCTACAATTAAAACAATCCAAATAATAAATGTCCAAGGTCACAAACAATAATTTCAATTTACAATAAAAGAACATTAGCTGGCATAGCTCACTTAACCTTCTGGCCCAACTACTCTTTGTGCCATCAGTGATGGTATTTATCTACTTTGTCTATTCTTAACTTCTTTATTGCTTTCAATTTTCTAAAGCATGATGGTATTCTTTAGTAACTTTTATTTTTTAGATTATGTTTTCAAAATATTTAAACTTTGGAGATATTGGTAAACGTGTTTCCTAGTTTCTCTCATATTAAATTATTTGTTCTTGTAGTCTAAGACATTCTCAATCATTTTTTTTCCAGAACCACAATTCAAACCCATCATTTTGTTTCTTCTTTCAGCCTTTCTGATAGTCCAGCTTTCCAAGCCATTTGTTACAAGTGGGAAAGCTATTGCCTTGGCAATACATATCTTTGCTGTCAGTATAGTGTCTTTGCATCAGGGGTGGGTTCTAACTTACCTCGCTGCCAGTTCGCTTCCTCCTGTGCCGCGTGGGAGTGCCCCGGGTGCACGTGCATGCACAGTGCCAAAAAATTAAAAAAAATTCCAAAAAAAGAGCCAAAAACAAGATGGCAACATATGCGCAGTGCCAGAAACTCGGCTTCTGCGCATGCGCAGAAGAAAAAACATTTAAAAAAATACCCCCCCAATTTTTTTCCCCCAAAAAAAATTCAAAAAAAAAAAAAAGATGGCGGCACCCACGGACCGGCACCAACCGAACCGGATCTGTGATGTCACCATGACATCACCAGCAGGTCGCTAACGGTTTGGGCAAAGCGGTCCGAACCGGGAGGAACCCACCTCTGCTTTGCATCTTAATATTTTGTCTAGATATGTCACAGTCTCTTCCACAACTGCCACTTTTCTCTTTATTTCAGCAACTATAGTTACTATTTCTGTTTTACCCTACAAAAGTTAACACGGATGCAACTTCATTTTTTTAAGCTTGCATTGGGTTGGCATTGATTGTTGTTATAATCTTAGTTTTTCAGAGAGGAAGCAGATAACACAACAAATTGCCTTTGGAACTCTTCTTTTACCCTAAGTAAAAGATCTGCCCTCAGATCTTCCTTGTTTTTTAAACTAATTAAGTAGTATCATCAATACTGATGTTACTGATATTGTGGTATCATCAACATTGATGTTTTTCTAGCAATTTTAACAAATTTTTCTATTCATTATCTGTTCCGCATCTAAATTTAATTAATTAAGGTAAAATATACATCCTTGTCCAAATCCTTTCCCTAATTTGAATAATTGCTGCATATTTATTCTCATTGTTGCATCCTAGACATAAAACTAATTCTTCAACAGGAATATGGAAATAGCAAATGAATACTAGGAGACATATGCAATTTTTGTGGTTTATTTGTCAAATGCCTTAATACAAACAATTCAAATAAACAAAACTAGATTGCTTGGGGAACTCTCTTGCCTTTTCTTTAACCCTCACAAGTTAACAATGTGAGCTCAAATGTCCCTGCTTGTCTAAGTGTAGTTTGTACTGTACATCTAGCAGTTCTTACAAGTGTTGCTGAAATACAGATTGCAATGTATTGAGCATTATATTAGAATCATGTAATGTATGTGCAATTGCCCCTTTTTGATACTGGAGTATGCATTTAACTTTTCCAGTGTCTTGACCAGAATTTGACATACTTCTTTCCACATTAGTATATCTGATGTGCCTTTGATGTGAATTGACACAGTCGTTGCAGTCCATTTCAGTTCACTGATCCACCTGATGTTCAGTCCTGAAATTTCCTCATTGACATTTCTTCTACATAGTATGTGTATGTGTGTATGCATATGTATAGGCAGTACTGAATGTAACCTTTGCATCTATCTGCAGCAGCAGCTACACTTTCAAAATTGAATCCAGCCTTGACATAAGCAGCATGTTAGCTGTATTTGCTCTTTTCAGTAGCTATTTTGAAACTTCTGACACTACGGAGAAATCTTCCAGTAAGAATGGAATGGAATGCAATGGGGTGGGGTGGGATGGGTAGGAGGAGAGGAGAGGAGAGGAGAGGAGAGGAGAGGAGGAGGAGGAGGAGGAGGAGGAGGAGGAGGAGGAGGAGGAGGAGGAGGAGGAGGAGGAGGAGGAGGAGGAGGAGAATAATTGGTCAGGTATGATTAGACACACAACAAATTTATCTCTGGTACAAAAGTCTTCAGTATATATGCAAGCAACAAGGTAACAATAATCACAATAATGATATCAATAAGAGGGGTTAGTAAAGAAGATGGGACAGATAATAATAATACTACAGCCATACAACATTCGTAAATACACTTAAAGACAATACTATGAGAAATAGGTGTTCAGCAGAGTGATAGCATGAGGGGAAAAACTGTCCCTGTATATAGTTGTTTGGCATACAATGCCCTATAGCCAGAGGTGGGTTCCTACCGGTTCTATCCAGTTCTTTAGAACCGTTAGTAATTCGGCGATGATGTCATGGAGCCGGTTCTGTTGGTGTCTCTGTGGGCACCGCCATCTTGGATTTTGCTTCTGCACATGCGCAAAAGTTAATTTTTGTTTCTGCGCATGCGCAGAAGCTATTTTTTGATTGCTGCGGGTGCGCGTGCATGGCGCGACCCTGAGTGAACTGGCAGCAAAAGGATCCAGAACCCACCCCTGCCTATAGCAGTGTCCCACAATCACAGTCATGTAGCATTGTTGTGATTATAAATATCCATTTGGTTTTCTGGGTAGAATATTGGAATGGGTTGTTCTAAAGGAGTTTTTTCAATAGGTAACTGGACTTCCTTTGTTTTTCCTTGATAACATTTTGTTTCTTATCTAAGAAGCTTCTTTAGTTCTAACTAAATGGTGGAATCCTTCCATTCTTCACTATTCAGTCAGAACTGAAGAGGCTTCTTGGAAAAGAAAGAAATGTCTTCAAAGAAAAACAAAGAAAGTCCAGTTGCCTCTTGAAAAAGCACCTTTGGGACAATTCTGATCTGGATGACTGAGAATCTCCATAGGCATTGGAATGGGTTACTTTTTCATTTTCTGTTGATCATATTTGGGTGTGGGCCCTCCCTGGGATTTGGTTTATAGTATCATGAATACCATTTGAATAGCAAATCTCTCCAGTACTACAAACTAACAACCTTGTAGCCTATCTGAAAATGGAAAGGGATCCTTCTTTGAAAATTGGTGTTGGTATTGTATTACAATAAGTATTACAGTGTTCTTTTTTTCTCAGAATGAGAGAATCTGGACAAAGACAAAAGGAAATAAACAATTCAACACAACATAAATTAGAAGCAGGTTCTATGAAGATCAATCTTAGATCCATCATTTATAATAAATAAAAATGTCACTTCCTATGGAAACTCATGTGACAAAAGCAACACGTAGGTAGTCTTTGAAAAGATTTGTTTTGCTTTGCTTTTCTGCTCCAGGGAACATGAAAATCAAATGTTTTATGTATCAAATATATATACCCTAATACAGTTGTTGTTGTTGTTGTTTACATGCTTCCCATGAAGAAATATTTTTTCAAAACAAGAGGATAGCGATGATGGCTGTATCGATTAATAATGTCATACAATACATGAACAAGAAAAAGACTATAATAAAGAAGCATATGTTGAAGTAGACTAAAGCACAAAAATATGTAGCATAGCATAGTTTTGTTATTTACCATAAAGTAGAATATCAGAATATCAGAACAATATACATAGATTCTAAAAATTGATCAAAAGGTATGAATGGATAGGAAAGCAGCCAAACATAGGCACCCAGCTAATGAATATATTGCTTATTACTATCTAAATGTAGTGAAAGAGTATTTATATGAAATTGTTATATGTGTTTATCTATAAACAGTATACAGTTATAATATAATATGATTTTATTAGTATAGTCCCATGATGGCAAATCTATGGCACGCGTGCCACAGGTTGCATGCAGAGCCCTCTCTGTGGGCATGCGAGCCGTCACCCCAGTTCAGCTCCACCGCGCATGCATGTGCGCCTCCTGCCGGCCAGCTCATTTTCAGGTCTCTGCTGTGCATGTGCGGGGGGGGCGCATGCAGGAGACGTGCATGCATTCATGGAGGGGTGGGGAGTTGCATGCACATGTGCGGGGGTCACATGTGCATGCACGGGGGTCGCGTGTGCATGCGCAGGGGCAGGGTGAGTGCAGTGGGATCCCGCATGCATGCGCAGGGGGGCATGGGGAGCGTGGGGATCACACACACCTGCGTGGGGGGTGGGGCATGCAGGGGGTTCATGCGCGCATTGCATTATGGGTGCGGGCATACGGGTGCGCTGTCACACACGCACACATGCACTTTCACATGCACATGACGACAAAAAGGTTAGCCATCACTGGTATAGGCATTACTTGTATTATAATACCTACCATATTTTTCGGAGTATAAGATGCACCGGAGTATAAGACGCACCTTAGTTTTTGGGGAGGAAAATAGGGGGGGGGNAGAAGAAAAAAATTCTGCCTACCAGGTATTCATCTGGCTAGTCCTTAGTCTCGTCAGCTTCAGCACATTAGTTTGCTGGTTTTGAGCAGGCGTGCTTGCTTTTTATCCCCTGGTTGGGGATAAAAAACAGTTTCTAAAACACTTCACTTCTCTCTCTCTTCAGAGAGAGAAACAATGAGAAAAGCAGGCCAAGGGAAGATCGCTTCCCACGGAAGATCACTTCACTGTTAGCACCTCGTTAGGGCTGAAAAAAGGCTTCTAAAGCACAGAAGCTCAGCTGATTGGGGGGGGGGACAAAGGTGCGTCTTATACTAAGAAAAATATGGTACTTAATTTAATACTTGCAACTTTAGCAAATGCATTTTTGCATTTATCAGAAATATAGAAAAGAGAAACATAATATAGAAAGGAACATTGGACAAATATTAACTGCTTTAACTGCCCACAGCCAATTAGCCATGATAATGTAGAAATAGTTTTCATCCTAGCACTTTTCAGTAGATGCAAACATGGAGGCAATTTGGACTCAAGAAACCTTTTTAATGCTTCACAGCAGTAAACAGGAAAGTAGAAGCTTTCTAAATTTTCTGGAGCTTCATAAACTAGATTCTTAACCTCTATGTTCAGAAAAGAAATTATGATTGCAGATGCTGTTTATTCCCTGATTTAAGAGAAGGAAAGGGGAGGTGGACACAAGAGCTTGGAGATGGAATTTGTAGGGTAAAATCCCATGAGAAATTAACTGATTTCATGAACTGTAGAAACACAACTGAGGCTCCTAATATAATATCAGTGCCAGCAGCATTGCAAATTTTAAAGGAAAAAGATCAAGAGAAAGAGTGAAATTCAGAGAGAATTAGATTTAGGCACGTTTCTGCAAATGAAAACTAAATATATACACTCAGTATTTTTATATATACTTACACGCACACACATACACACACACACACTGAATATTTGTACATGGTTGTATCTTACTGCAGTCAACTACACTAATGAATATTTTGAAAAGATAAAGTGATAGAACATGTACTGTATGAAAAAATTACATGCATAAGCATTAAGCTTACATACTTCTTTCAGCTAAGAATTAAGGAACATAGCATAAAAAAGAATTAACACTAAAATAAGACAGACAAAGGCAAAGACATAAAACATTGGCATACTTTTCTTAAATCATGGAATACAGAGAAATCTGAAAGACTGATAACCCTCAGAGAACTACAAATCATATTTCTAGCTACCCACTTCAGCCTATTCCTCTACATTGTTAGCAGAGGAAGGATCATTTATGACATTCTGTTGCCCTTAGCAACAAGTCATCCTTAGATATTTTCTTTCATTATAAGTAAAGAGCAATATCAATTTTGCTCTACCAGTATAAAGTATAATTTAAAAGCCATTGAAAATGTAGTGAGATACCAATTTCTTTCACGGGGGTCAATAATTTGAGCACCTAATTTATTTTGTATTTAAGAACTGCAAGAAGTTTGGTCCAAATATTATTCCAATCCTTAGAAAATATAGACTTAATATTCAAGCAAAGCTTACAGCATACTCAGTCATGTTTCAGATACAAATTTAAGTATTTCACACAGAATTAGAACAGCAGCACTAGAAATGTTTGCAATTACTCAATTATATTTCATGACTGTATTCTCAAATTAAGAAACAAGACAATAATTTGGATTAAATAAATAATAATTTTATTAGTATAATTCTGGAAAGGGGAAAGCGAGTACCATTAACAACTGCATCTTATGCAGTATCTTATTTAAGATTATTGTCAGGTTCCGGATCCACGTAACAAGAAAACACTCAACAACCAAGGAACAGGGTTGTAGCTATTTATCTTCAGCGTTCTGGCATGTACTCACAATCACTCAATGTAATGAAATGAAATGTTGTCAGCGTCGGCTTGCTAGTGCACCCACCACCGCTTTTAAACTACCACGCTTCACCCTGTGTGCCCGCCTATCAGCACCCCCCCTTCTCCACAAGCCACGATTAGAAGGCTAACATCTCTCCCCACGCAGTTGGGTTGTTATCCGAGCGGGCCTCTCAGCTGAGCTGCCTCTTGCCGACGCCCCTGCAGCAGCAACTGGAGTTCAGGCAGCAGCAACTGGAGTTCAGGCTGAACGCGTTCCCCTCCCGGGCGTCTCCCCCACTGGAATGGCAGCCCTGACACTTTGGGGCTGACATGCGGGCCCCCCCTACCATGAGGCTACCTGGAAGATAAAAACCAGACTGTAACACCTTACATTATTGCACCCTCTCCTCCGGTCCCCTTGGCTTGGTAGGATTCTTCCTATAAAACCTGGCCACTAACCGACTAGCCCTTACATTCTGATATGGGACCTAGGATGCTTCTGATAATGGATACCCTTTCAACATAATAAGATATTGGATACGTCCACGATGCCTACAGGCATCCAGTATTTCTTCTATCTCAAAATGTGGCTCTTCCTCCATCTCTATAGGACCAGGTGGCGGGGTTGGAGCTCCCCGGAACGATGACGTACACACAGGGCGCAGCAAGCTGCTGTGAAACACAGGGTGCATTTTTCCCAATAATGGAGGAAGCTTTAAGTGGACAGTAACAGGGTTTATAATTTGAACAATCGGAAAGGGGCTGATATATTTTGGGGCGAGTTTTCTACAGGGAACCTTTAGGTTTAAGTATTTTGTGGATAAGTAAACTTTTTGTCCCACATAGAATGGAGTCTGTGGCCTTCACCTTTTGTCCGCTTGTTGTTTGTATTTGTGTTCTGCTTTTTGTAAAGCATTCCTGACATTTTCCCACACCACCTTCATATTTAAAACCCATTCCCGCAACCCAAGATCTTCGGGAAGTTGCTGTGGGCACTCCGGTATGGGTACGAATTCAATTCCTCTAGCAACATGGAACGGGGTATATCCGGTGCTACTATGGACTGCATTATTGTAAGCTACCTCTGCAAAGGGGAGCAACTCTGCCCAATCAAACTGTTGGTATTTCACGTAGCACTGGATATACTGTTCCACCATTGCATTAGCTCTCTCAACTGTACCATTGGTGGATGGATGGAATGCCTAGCTGAGGCCTTGGGATGATCCTATCATGTCCAGGAATTTCCACCAAAACCTGGCGGTGAATTGTACCCCTGTATCAGATATAACCCGCCGTGGAACCCCATGCAGACGGTATACGTGTTCTAAGAACAGTTTGGCCAACTTTTTAGCCGAAGGGAGACCTGAGCAAGCCACGAAATGGGCTTGCTTCGAGAACAGGTCAATAACAGTCCATATTACAGTATTACCTCTGCTTTCCGGTAGGTCCACTATAAAGTCCATGTCACTCTCCTCCCACGGCCGTACAGGAGACGCCACGGACTGTAGGAGACCGCGAGGCTTGCCTGGTTGTTTTTTCATCGTAGCACAGGTAATACAACTACATACGTATTCCTTGATGTCTTTTTTAAGACATGGCCACCAAAATTGACAATTCGTCAAATGAAATGTTTTGAGGCATCCGAAATGGCTGGCTGTACGAACATCATGACATCGGCATAATACCTCCATCCGGATAGCACGTGGGACATATATCTTAGAACCCTTCCAGGCTAAACCATCTTTATGACTGAGAACCGTTCTATTAGCTTGGTACCATTTATCACCTGGCAAAGCTTTCTGAATATCGTTAGATATATAGGCTTCTAAAGATTTCAGTTGTGTTGTGTCTAATGCCTGTTGAGAAGGACAATGCCTGTTGTAAGGAAGCCAGGATAATCACCTGCACTATATCCTCTCAGGTACTGGCGTATTGAGGCTTTCGTGACAACGCATCAGCCAAGAAGTTTCTGCCGCCAGGTATATATCTTAGTTGGAAATTAAACCGACGGAAATACAAGGCCCAGCATACCTGCTTGGGTGACAGCCTGTGGGGTGTTTGGAGGGCTTCCAAGTTTTTATGGTAGGTCCAGACCTCAAACGGCAACCCCCCCTCCAACAGATTTCTCCATGATAACAATGCCCACCGAACTGCAAATACCTCCTTCTCCCAAATAGCCCATTTGCATTCGGTGTCATTCAACTTTCTAGATGTATAGGCACAAGGTTGTAACTGTCCTTGCTCATTAACTTGCAAAAGAACCGCCGCTACCGCTACATCACTGGCATTGGCTTGTACAATGAATGCTTTGGTAGAATCTGGATGCCTCAACACCGGTTCTTTTGCAAACAATGCTTTTAAATCTTCAAATGCCTGCTGACAAGATGTCGTCCATTGTATAGGAAGGCCTGGACGTGGATTAGTACCCAACTGTTTAGTTCGGAGCAGATTAGTTAATGGTAGAGCCACTTGAGCGAAGGACGGGATGAACTGACAGTAGAAATTTGCAAACCCCAGGAAACTTTGCAATTGTTTCCGGGTCCTTGGGGTTTGCCAGTCCATCATGGCCTTCACCTTTGCGGGATCCATTTCTACACCCCTTGGGGAAATACGATATCCCAAATAATCCAACTGCGATTTATGGAATTCGCATTTTGAGACTTTTACATAAAGTTTGGCTGCTAACAGCTTGCTTAAGACCTGGCGTACTAATGTGACGTGTTCCCCTAGGGTTTTTCTATAAATCAAAATGTTGTCCAGGTACACGAGCACCCCGTTGTACAGATGTTCTTGTAAAACTTCATTAATCAGCTGCATAAAAACAGCAGGTGCTCCTTGTAGCCCGAACGGCATTACCTTGAATTGGTAACTCCCTAGAGGACAATTAAACACTGTCTTCCATTCGTCGCCAGGCTTAATGCGGACCCTATAGTAGGCCTCACGGAGATCTAATTTAGTGAATACCCTACCTTCTGCCAACTGGGCCAACATGTCCTTCATTAACGGGAGAGGATATCGGTGCTCCACGCACACTGCGTTAATGCCCTGAAAATCAACACAGAGGCATAAGCCCCCATTCTTCTTCTCCTGGAATAGGACTGGCACTGCTATTCTTGATCTGGCAGGCTGTATGAACCCTCATTTTAAGTTTTTTCTCAATGTAACTCCTCATCTCAGCTATTTCCTGAGGGGTCATTGAGTACATTTTTGGTTTAGGTAAAACCACTCCCGGAATAATCTCAATTGCTTAATCGGTTGGCCGGTGGGGAGGCAAGGTGTCGCACTCGTGTTCGCTGAACACTTCTCTAAGGTCATTATACACCTCAGGGAATCCAGGTGTCTCCTCGGCCCCTCTTGACCGTCCCATGTCTGTCCTCCTGTGCTTCTCATATGGAGGCGGTTTAGGGCCAACTCCAATTCTCAAGTGACTACAACTTCCTTCCCACCATATGATCGGGCCCCACTTATCGAGCCATGCAAGACATAGCATGATGCCCTTCGTTATTTTAGGAACCACTACAAAGCGTATCAGCTCCCGATGAGGCCCTATCTCTAACGTCACTCATTTGGTTATAGGGGTAGCAGGCTGACCCCCTAATAAGGACCCATCCATTTGTTCGAACCGTATAGGGTTCACTAACTTTTTCAGCTTTACCCCCAGCTTGATTGCCATGGCAGAACTTAATAGGTACCAGGTACAGCCAGAATCTACCAGTGCCTTACACTCTCGCGTCGTCCTGCTTGTAATGTCACCGGAATGAGAAAGGGTCTAATAGGGTCACTCACCATGGGATCATTCTCCCCCTCGTCCTCACTTCCAGTAGTTGTGTCGTCTTCAGGCGGATTGGTCACTGGAGTAGTAGGAGGACTTGCCTGTCTCGTTCCTCGTGTTTTCTCCGGGGTGACGCTTTTCCAGATACTTTTCCTAGCAGTACTGCGTCCGGTCAGCGGTGTCGCCGTGGTAACTTTCAGGCCTGGTTTAGAGCACTCTATCGCCTGATGACCTGGCTTCCCACACCGAAAGCAAAGCATTGGACCACGCGCTGGGCCTGACCTAACCGGCGTTGTGGTGGAGGAGGGTTGAACAATTATTTGTGGTTGTGGGCCCATTCGTGTAGGTGGGTCCGGCAATCGCCGTCTTCTAGCAGGCCACTCCAGCCTCGTCCGATCATCTCATCTAAACTCTGCATCAATCTCAGTTGCTGCCTGTACCCAAGCAGCCAGATGAGGTGGCAGACCATGAGTCACACAAGCCTGACATAACTGCCGATCTAAGCCTGCTTTAAATTGGTGAACCAATAATCTCTCCGGCCAGCCCTGCACCTTTCCTGCCAACTGTTGGAACTCCCAGATATATTCCACTACAGGTCTACCCCATTGCCGCATGGCTAACAGCTCCCCCTCTGCCTGTTGTACTCTCGTACTGTCCTCGAAGCATTCTTGTAATGCTGGTGGGAACAGGCCGACATCGCCAAGCTCTGCTGCATGGTCACTGTACAAATCAGCAACCCATTCAGCTGCCTCACCTTCCATGACAGCTGCCACGGCCATCACCATGGCCCATTGTGAGGAGTATAAATGTCCGAACTTGTCCAGGTGATCGATGACTTGGCCCAAAAACAGGGCCACCCTATCAGGGCTACCATCAAACGATGCCTTCACAGCTGGGGGTTCCCAACAAACCGTTGGGCCCGGCCCTCCAACCGGCCAGGAACCAGGTGGGACACGAGTGTCATGTCCCATGGGTGTTCTTCGTGCCTCGTATTGGACCCATTGGTGAGGGTCTACGGGCGTTCTTCAGGCCTCTGGCCGGTTCCCTAAACCAGCATACCCTGGCTCTGACATTTCATCCCCTGGGAGATGTGTCCCTCAGGCTGCCTGGGGTTCTGCTGTCCTCCTCCAGCCAGCCCCAGAACTAGGGCCCTGAAAACCCCCCGGCCCAAACATAATACATCCAGGGTCTGGCTCCCCACCACAGTGGAATAACTCCACTCATCCTCCGATATACGCCTCTCCCTCCACTGGGCAAAATGGCTTTTAGAAGGTGTGAGCGCAGGGGGAACCTGCAGGGGATTTCCATAAGCACCCAGCCCTTAGAAACCCGGCCACCAGCCGCCTAGAACACCTGCTGTTCATTGTATCTGCTTGCCATCGTCCCCCACCTCACCAACTCCAACATCTGCATCCTCTTTCTGGGGCCCTCACTCCTTTGGCTGTTCTGTCCCCAGCGATGAGCCACCAATAATACACACACACACACACGTTCAAACAATCTTCTTTTACTCAGAAGACAGATCTCCTAATGCTGTCTTAGGAGTCAGGGAACACAAAATAAAGTCCAGCTTGTTAATATATAATCTTAACAGCTGGCCGGAGTCCAATAGATAAGGAATAGCTCTTACAGTCTCTGGCAAAACTCCCAGAACTTGAAAGGCAAGAAACAAGACCCGTCCTGGAACAGATATCCGAGCAGACTGGATTCACAAAGTTCAAGAGAGATATCAAACGGTTGTTTCCTGCGACCAGTCTCTGCGTCGTCAAGGCTTAAATAGGCTAAGGGTGTGGCCACTTAGCCTGCAGCTCTACTCTCGAGGAGACCTCCTCCTGAGTAGCCACTCTTTCCTTCTAGCAGCCCTGCATGCCCGAGCATTGAGAAGAAGAGGCTCCTCCTCTTCCTCTTCGGCCCTGCTGGGCTCCTCAGGAGGTACAGAAGGTCCTGGTTGACTCTCAGCCTCCTCGCTCTCTGCCTCGGGTGCCAGGTGCATGGGCTGATGGTACCATGCCACAACTGCCTCTTCGTCCTCGGGATCCCTGAGCACGGGATGCCGGCAGGCCACAATGGCAATATCTCTGGGGTAGCTTCTGTTGGCACCATCGACTCCTCAGCCAACCCTTCATCCATACCCAATTGTGTACCTTCTGCCATAAGCACTGGAATCAATAAAAGTGATGCTGACAACCTGTCATGTTCCGGATCCACGTAACAAGAAAATACTCGACAACCAAGGAACAGGGTTCTAGCTATTTATCTTCAGCGTTCCGGCACATACTCACAATCAATCAATGTAATGAAATGAAATGTTGTCAGCGTCGGTTTGCTAGTGCACCCACCACCACTTTTAAACTACCACGCTCTACCCTGTGCGCCCGCCTATCAGCACCCCTCCTCCCATTAAGCAATTATTTCCAAATCTCCACAAGCCATGATTAGACATCTCTCCCCACGCAGCTGGGTTGTTATCCGAGCGGGCCTCTCAGCTGAGCTGCCTCTTGCTGACGCCCCCACAGCAGCAACTGGAATTCAGGCAGCAGCAACTGGAGTTCAGGCTGAATGCGTTCCCCTCCTGGGCGTCTTCCCCACCGGAATGGCAGCCCTGATGCTTCGGGGCTGACAGATGACTTGGTCATTTAACTTTTGCTTTCCTGTATATTTCATACTAATAACGCATAGTCTTTAACTTACCTGTGTGAAAATTAATATTATCTCATGCAATTACTAAGATTTCTTTAGAGCTATAAATCCCTATGCATTATTGGTTGGCCAGTTTGGAGCGTATCTATATAATATACATTACATAAATATATGAGACTGGGAGGCAACTGTTCAGTGTTGACATAACGTTCTAACTGGTCTTTGAGCCTTGGGTTCACAGTATAATTTGTTGTAAAAAATAAAATGCTATTTTAGGTTGCATCAACAGTTTCATTTCTAAATAATGCAAATAATAGTTCCAATTTATTTTATAAGAGGCTATTATAAGAGGTTCAAAAACAGGCAATATGGCTGTTTAGGGAACTAGAAATTAAGTCATAATGAGTACTATTAGAGAACTAGAAATGTTTCGGCTGAGAAAACTAAGAAGGGGATAGGGTACAATGATGCTTCTCAAGAAAAAGATCAAAGCTTTTTCTCTGCCATTCTTAAATGCAATGAATGTCAGGAAAGATTTCCTAATAATGAAGCATTTTGACAATAGATCCAATCTGAACAATGACCTGTTAAGAATGCTTTATTTTAGATTTATGAATGGAAAAGAAGAGGTTGGACATTCTAATATCTTATTTCAACTATGTGAGCCTATGTTCAATTCTTTTTGCACAAGCCACTATGTGCATTTGCACTGGGGACTTAAACTTGTCACCTAATGTGTTGCACACATTGCTGATATGATGGGAGAGGGTAAGTAGTTTATGAGAATTAACAGTCTTCCACCTGAGTACAGTGATCCTAATCAGAAATGTCCACTCACCTCACCTTTTAAACTACTGTAAACAGAAATCAAAAGAGAAGGTTTAGACTATATGATCAACAAATGCAAAATTAAAATAGGTGTTTCATGTCAATGTAAAAAATGTCTATCCATGACTATTCTTCATAAATACAATTTATCCCATCTTTTGCAAGTAATGATTTATTAGTGTGATATCTCATAATTGCCCTAAAAATTCTGCAAAGTTTCAATATTAAACCACCACTAAACACCATAATTTTGATTTTCTAGAAAAAGCTAACAGTATTTAATTTCCAGGATGTTTTACTGATACATTTCCAAAACTGCAATAAATTCTGATAATTTTGAATTACATTATTTCTTATTCACTTTTCTCCATATGAGTGGATAAATTCAGAAATCTTTTTTCCCCTTTGCCTAGATTGAGAATGTCAGCTCTAGTCTGTTCCATTACATAATACATCTAGAGATATTTGATTTTTTGAAAGACTTTGATATATCTGTGCTATTCCCTGCTTGCTGACATATGTCTACCAGCAAGAGGAGGAAGAAAATTCAAGGATAAGCTGCAATCTTTTCAGTAATTGGTATTCATGCCTGCTAGTTCAGATGGATTATTGTTAGAATGATAGATAGCTACCACGAATGTCAAATTAACATAACATATAAGCATCATAACATGCTGAAGTTTGTACATTACATTTTGAAATACATCCAGAGAATAATGAATCAAGTCAATATAACATTTATAAGGTGGGATCTTTATTAAATACCAAATATACTGTTATACTGATTGTAAACAAATATGATGATAAGAAAAGAAGAACCTTGGACCAACTGATCTTTCAGTAATGATGTTGAAATATATGCATTGATTCTCATAGACATAAATTCTTCTTATTCTAAGAAAAATTTAAAAAAATAAACACATAGAAATAAAGAACTGTTTCAACACTAAAGTATAAGAGCAGTAATGTTTACAAGGGTTTTAATGAATAATCTTACTCAAGGTAGCATACTCATGGAATAGGAGTGAGGGGAAGAGTTGAACTGAAGTTTATTTACAAGCTCTGTTTCATGTTTTCTCATAATTACATTTACAGTTACTGACTTTGGCAATATAACTTAATAATGAAGACATACAGGCTTTTACAAGAATGTATATGCTTTTATATACCTGGTTATGTCCTTACCAGTAGTACACAATCTATTAAAAAACAAAACAATACAGGGATTTTACTCAGCCAAAGAAACTTGATCTTCAGATCAAGGCATATAAATTATTTCTTGTTGCTGTAGATTGCTTGATCTCTTTAGACTTTTCTTGTACAAACAATCTAGGTGCTCGCTAAGAAAGGATTTTTCGAAATGACCATCAGATCATTAGTATTTCTTATACAGTATTATATTAACACTCTCTGATGCTAAGGAGTTAGACGTTCTACTCCCCTCCCCACCTGAAAAGAACTCTGTTTCAACTGTCAGTTGCCTTATATTAACATGCTCTGATGCTACCCCTTCACTAAATCACTGGGCGTGGCCAGCGTGTGACTCATCCGTCCTGCGGGCTGCAAGTTTAGACATTCTACTCCCCCTCCCCACCTGAAAAGAACTCCGTTCCAACTGCCAGTTGCCTTATATTAACACGCTCTGATGCTAAGGAGTTACACATTCTACATAAATTTTCAAGCTTTAACTGTCAATTTATCAAGTCCGATCACATAGTTTCATAGCAAAGCTACTAGTATTTTCATAAATGTAATGTATCTTATTGCTAGAATGGAATGGAATGGAATGGAATGGAATGGAACGGAACGGAACGGAACGGAACGGAACGGAACGGAACGGAACGGAACGGAACAGAACAGAACAGAACAGAACAGAACACTTTATTTGGCCAAATGTGATTAAACACATAAGGAATTTGTCTCTGGTGCATATAAGCATACAGTCTACATACAAACAACAAAGTATAAAATCATGAGATACCAATGGAGAAGGATAATAGCAATACAGCTATACCACATGGGTAAATATCCTTAGACATAAGACAGTAGTGTGATATTAATATAAGATAATAAGCAAGATCTTCATTGCCACAAATAGCATAAATGATCAGTGGGAATTTGATCATTGCTTTTTAAGGTAACCTTTTTCTGTTTCTAGGCCACAGACGATAACCCAAATGGTCTGTCTATTATAAAATATTAATCACGTGCTTTCTGAATGACTTAAAGGAGTAATAGTTCATGTTTTGTTTTATTTTATTTTTAAATAGTACTTTTTCTTTCTTTTAAAAAAATGAAGGCACTTGCAAAACAAAACATGTCACAATGTTAAAAACACTTATAACTACTCTGCTTAAACTGAAAAAGACAGAGAACAAGAGCAAATGTAGTACAGTAATTTAGTACAATAAATTACAGCCCATACACTTGACTGAAAAAGCCTTCATCCTGCAGTGGGTTGATTCAAGATATTTATGATAATATTTTAATATAATCATACCAAAATGAAATAAATATAAACATTTATATTTATATTTATATTTATATTTATATGAATAGCGAAGAAAAGAAAGTTTCATCGCAAGTTTTGGATTGTTAACAGGAGAAATAACAATTAGGATCTAGGGCCATCGGAAAGAGAGAAAATAAAAGAAATAAAAAAGACTAACCTCGTGGTCCCGGAGATCCAAAGAAAAAGAGATCGGAAACCAGAGATCTCAATCAAATTGAACTAAAAGAGAGAGTGAAACATCCGACTCCTGGAACAGTGAGTAAAATTCCCCGGTGTATATCTTCCGAAACCCTGAAGCCCAGCGTGCTCCGTTCATTGGGAGAGGAAAGAGTTTTAAACTACTCCTTGCAAAAGACTTTGTTTTTGTTTTTGTTTTCCTTCACAAAAGTCTTTGTTTAAGTGGAGAGTTGAGACTTCTCCCTGCTCGGAAGGGAGAACTAATCGGTAATTGCCAGTGCCAAAGGGAAAAACATCTTAAATCTCCTTTGCAAAGTAATGAGATTTTTTTTACTTTCTTTTTCTGAGAATCCAAAAGGAGATAATCAACTTTTTGGATGCCCTAGCAACCAAAGGAGGGAGGAGTCCCCTGAATTTAAATAATAAAACCCCAGGACTTACCAGACCAGCTCAATCTACATTTGAACAGAGCCTAACTTTGCCAAAGAACACTTAAACACTAAAGGAATACCCCTAATAAACCTGATAGTAAGTGAAATTGTAAATGAATCTAACTTTCCCAGCATTGTGAGAGAGAAGCTCTTTGTTCTAAGGCGACCACGCGGCCGTCACTCCACTAAGTTTCATTTCTCCAGAAGCCATCTAAACACAACTTATCCTCCTTCTACCTCTTTCAACCAAAATTTCTCAATACAACTTTAACAAATTGAGTTAAGCATTGAATGATTATCAATTGAACAATTAATAAATCAGGCACTAATTAACTGTAAATTGATTATATTATTATATTATATTTTTATTGATCTGATGTTTTAAGCCATCTATTATCCTCCTTCTACCTCTTTCAACCAAAATTTCTCAATACAACTTTAACAAATTGAGTTAAGCATTGAATGATTATCAATTGAACAATTAATAAATCAGGCACTAATTAACTGTAAATTTGTAAATTGA
>QLTV01002266.1:385836-427360 GCA_003457575.1 Thermophis baileyi
CTACTTCAGCTGCAACCCCAACAATACACGAGCACACACTAGATACAAACTTAATGTAAAGCGCTCCAAACTCGACTGCAGAAAATATGACTTCAGCAACAGAGTGATCAATGCCTGGAATTCACTACCTGACTCTGTGGTTTCTTCCCCAAACCCAAAAAACTTTAACCTTAGACTGTCTACTGTCGACCTCACCCCATTCCTAAGAGGTCTGTAAGGGGCGTGCATAAGCGCACCAGCGTGCCTACCGTCCCTGTCCTACTGTCCTATTGTCTTCATCTATCTGTATTCACTTTGATTATGTTTATGATTATACCTATACCTGCTATCTTGTACATGTTTGACAAATAAATAAATAAATAAAATAAATAAATATATAACAACATAAGAGAAAATAATGTGGAAATAGTACTGTGTAAGTCAGAGATGGGTTCCTCCCTGTTTGCACCAGTTCTATAGAACCAGTAGTAAAACGGTGGTGACATCACGGATCCGGTTTTGTCGGTGCCTGTCTGTGGATGCCGCCATCTTTTTTTTGGAGTACTTTTTTGGGGGGAATTTTTTTGGGGGGGAATTTTTTTGCTTCTGTGCATGCACAGAAGCTGAGTTTCCAGCACTGCGCATGCACCACCATTTTGTTTTTGGCTTTTTTTTGCTATTTTTTGCTTGTTTTGCTTCTGCGCATGCACAGAAGCTGAGTTTTCAACACTGCGCATGAGCAGCCGCGTGTGTGAAGCACGCAGCCGTGCAGCGTGGCCACATGGTACGCAATGCATGCGCAGCCACATGGTGCAGGAGGAAGCAAACCGGCATCGAGGTAAGTTAGAATCCACCCCTGGTGTAAGTTCTATGCACATATAAAACTTCAGCATAAGAAAGAGGAACTTTGTAAAAGCAGCTTATTTAAAAGCAATAAATTGAAACTGATAACCTAAATATAGCCTTCCTATGTAGCATGCTACCTAAATGATAAATAGGAAAAGAAAAAAAAGTTAACAATAAAGTTAAACATTAATTCTTAACATAATATGTTGGTTTTAGGAAAGATTTTCTGATATAAATCAAAGGCAACTGTCTATTCATTTATTATAATTATACTTTTGGTGGTGTTGGTAGTGTGTGTGTGTGTGTGTGTGTGTGTGTGTGTGTGTGTGTGTGTGTGTGTGTGAAGATGCAGATTCAAATCTAAACATATATATTTACACTATACACAAAGACTCAACATGGTTATTTTGCTTATTTCACAAAGCTATTGTCAGGGTTCCAAATAGCATCCAAAATTAAATCAGAGTCCAAGGCAAAGGATTCCTCAAAGTTCCAATTTATTAATAGAGCCATGTTGACACATCTGGGTGAAACCCGAATCTGAAGTCTTTTGGGTTTCACCACCCAGTTGAAAGTTCAAACCCTTGGCCCCACACCCACAAATCCATCACGTTGTCCAGTCTTCAATTGCCATGCTGGCAGAGTCCATCCATCTCCTTCCGTGCAGGTGCAGAGACAAAGGATGACCTTGGCTTCCGAGAAAGAATTTGTTATGGCTACATACTAACAACCGCATACAATCCCCCCTCCCATTTCCCACAGTAGAAAATGCATAATCAAATAGTATAAATTGTGACAGGCCTAAGATCCCAAATAAAATGGCTTCAGCCTGACAGGCGGCCTCCCCTCAGGAGAAAACTGTATCTTAAAGAAAAGAAGGAAAACAACATAGGGGATTAATACAGCATCACTAACCACCTCTCCCCCCCCCCAGGGGGACCCTTAGGCTTATCCGGATATTTGTCATGGAATTGCTTTACTAACTTGACAGCTTTAACATCCCAACTTTTTACCCAGGTAGCTTCAGACAATGGGTACCCCTTCCAATGTAGTAAATATTGCAAACGACCCCTATACATTTTGGAGTCTAAAATTTTCTTCACTTTGTAATGAGTCTCCCCTTGGATGACTACTGGAGGAGGGGGTGGTTGGGTCTGTGGCCTTATGCTAGACCCAATCACAGGCTTTAATAGACTACAGTGGAAGACAGGGTGAATCTTCCCCAATATTCTAGGTAAATCAAGCTGAACCGTTACTGGGTTGATTATCTTAACTATTGGGAAAGGACCCAAGAACTTCGGTCCTAGTTTCTTGCTAGGCATTCTTAGTCATATATATTTTGTAGACAAGAAAACTTTATCCCCCACGCAGAAGGGGGGCTGGAGCGATCGGTGCTTGTCAGCTTGCTTCTTGTAGGCTTCTGCCACCTCAGTCAGTGCTTTTTGGTGTTCTCCCACCCCTTTTTCAGCGCCTCCATCCATTCAGTTAGAGACATGGAGGTGGGGGCTTCTCAGGGTAGTTCAGGCATGGGAACGAATTCCATGCTGCTGGTAACCTGAAAAGGAGTTAGTCCAGGGCTGCTATGGACAGCATTGTTATATGCCACCTCTGCAAATGGTAGCAGCTTTGACCAATTGTCCTGCTGGTAATCCACATTACAATGGATGTATTGTTCGACCATTGCATTCTTACATTCAGCTGCTCCATTCGTAATCGGATGAAAAGCCGAGCTGAGTCTGTGGGTGGATCCAATAGCCCTCAGGAACTCTCTCCAGAACTTGGCTGTGAACTGTATGCCTCGGTCGGAGATGACTCTTTTTGGCACGCCATGCAGGCGGTAAATGTGTTTGAGAAATAGCTTGGCTAGCTTCCTGGCCGATGGTAGTCCCGAGCAAGCGATGAAATGAGCTTGCTTGGAAAATAAGTCGATGACTGTCCAAACCACCATATTCCCGCTGCTGTCTGGGAGTTCTACGATGAAGTCCATTGCTATCTCTTACCAGGGTCTGGTTGGGTTAGCTACCTGCTGCAGTAATCCAGGGGGCTTTCCTGGCTGAATTTTCCTGGTTGCGCACATGGCACAGCTCTTAATGAAATCTTTCACCTCTGCTTTCATCTTTGGCCACCAAAATTGGTGTCGGGCTAGGTGAAGAGTCTTTAGGAACCCAAAATGCCCTCCTAATTTGGAGTCATGGCTTTTTTGCAGTACTTCCAGTCTTAGGCTGGCAGGTAAGTACAGTTTGGATCCCTTCCATGCCAAGCCCTCTCTCATGGTTAGGACTTCTTTATTATCGTTGAGCCAGGGGTCACTGGGTAGAGCCGCTTTCAACACTGCAGTCAGCTTGTCCTGGCTAGGAGCACCTGGCCTTCTGACTTGCCCTCGCGTGGTGACTTGCACTGCCGACTCCCCCTGGTTGGGGGGAATGATGGCGTGCACCTCCTGTTCCCAGAGGGCAGTTAAACACAGTTTTCCACTCATTCCCTTCCCTAATGCATATTCGGTAATACGCTTCTCTTAAGTCCAATTTGGTGAACACCTTGCCTTTGGATAAGTAGTTAACAAGTCCTTCATGAGGGGTAGGGGGTATGTGTTTTGGATGCAAACGGCGTTGACCCCCCGAAAGTCCACACACAGCCTGACCCCCCCATCTTTCTTCTCTTTGAAGAGCACTTGTGATTTTGCTGGTTGGATGAATCCCCGCTCCAGATTGGCATCGATGTATCTCCTTAGCTCCTCCATCTCTTTGGGGGTCATGGAGTACATCTTTGGTTTCAGGAGTTTTGCCCCGGCACAAGTTCTATTGCACAGTCAGTGGGTCAGTGAGGGGGAAGATAATTGCAATCTTCCTCACTGAAGACCCCTTCTAGGTCCCAGTATTCTATTGGCACTTGCTGGATGCCTGGGAGCTTGGCCTCAATTGCAGGAGCCGCCGGCTCGGGGCGGTCTGGCCTGAGGGCTTTGGCCTCTTTCACGTGGTCTTTTGGGACTTTGGGGGGTAGTGGCCCGATGCCCAGGGTTAGATTTCGGTAACCATCTTCCCACTTTATGGTGGGAGTCCACTTATCTAGCCATGCAAGTCCCAGTATGATTGTCTCAGGCATTTTTGGGGCGACGATAAATCTGATGAACTCATGGTGGCACCCTATTTGCAATTCTATCAATTTGGTGATTTGCGTGGCAGGGGACCCCTCAATTAACGTCCCATCCACTTGTTGGAATCGGATGGGGGTGATCAAGGGCCTAGTGCAAATCCCCAACTGCTCTACAATGGACTTGCTAATTAAGCATCGGGTGCAGCCCATGTCCACAATTGCATCTACCTCTCCTTCTTCCCCTGTCTTGGGCACTATGAGTTTGACTTTGATGGCAAAGGGGCGGACAGCTGCACTCACCATTGGGTTGTCTTCATCGCTGCTCCCTCCCTTGGAGCGTGGAGGGGTTTCCTCTCCTGGTGAAGCTTCGGCCTCATCAGGCTGGAGAAGAGTGCCTTCCACTTGTTGGGCAAGATAACTCAGCAGCTGCCCTGGTCCTCGTCTGTGGGACTGGAGCTGGCGCCAGGCACTCTGAGGCTCGATGCCCAGACTGGCTGCAAGGATAGCACTTTACTGCTCTCAGTGCTCCTGGGGGAGGAGGCATGGCTTGCTTCATTTGGGACTGGCAGCCCAAAGGTCTCCTGGCTGGTCTTTCGGCCGGGGGGTTTTCCCCGGGGTGAATTTCATGGTCCAGGACGATGGCCGTGGTGTACCAGTCCTAGATCCTGTCTGGGACCCCTCAAATGCTGCAGGATTTCCTCAGCTCTGGATCTAGGGCAGCTTTAAACATATGCACTAAGAGCTGCTCGGGCCAGTCCCGTAGTTTCCCTGTGGCTCTTCTGAACTCCCACACTAGTTCTTTGGCTGGGCGACCTGCTTCTTTCAGCCCTTGGATTTGCTCCTCAGCTTCCACTTGTCGGGCCACATTGTTAAATCAGACCCTCATCAGGCGGACGAACTCATCAGCGTCTTTGAGTTCTGGGGCCGCTTCGTCATGGAGCTCTGCCACCCATTTGGCTGCTTCCCCCTCATTCATTCCCTCAGTTATTGCTGTGATTAGCTCTTGGTCCGAAGTGTATTGGTGCCCAAATTGATCGATGTGCGCCCAGATTCAATTTAGGAAGTAGGCTAGCTTCCCGGGGTCCCATCAAATGTCGCTCGAAACCGAGGGGGCGGCGCAGGGGCCGGTTGGCCGACCACCTGGGCTTGCACGGCCAGTTGGGTGAGCGCTTGTGGTTGGGGACCCCCCGGTTGCACCCCGTCTGCGGCGACTGTTGGGCAAGCCCTGGCTGGACCCCGGCAGCTTGGGGTTGCCCTTGCGGTTGCAGTTGCGGTTGCGGTTGGGCTTGCGTGGCTGGGCTGGCCATCGGGGAGGCTGGACCATGTGAAATGCCTGCATGGGGCCCAGTTGCTGCAGGGGGCCGGGGGCCCATTGGCATTGCACCCATCCCAAGCCTGGGAAGAAAGCCCACCCCGACAGGGCTTGACTCAGCAGTGGCAGCTCAAGCCTCTGTGGCTGGCCTGGGGTAGGCATTCCCCATGCGCTTTGCTGCCAGGTTGGCTGACTCCCAAACCTGGGCTGCTGGGCCATCTGCACTTCAGTGCAGAGGGGCGCCCATGTAGGCTTCGCCCCTGTTGCGGGGATCTCAGGGGGCTCGCTCGTTGTGGTTTGGAAGGAGACTGAATCCTCACTCCAGTGGGCTAAGGGGCTCTGCCCTGGGAAGGAGAACGTTGGCTGGGCCAAGTTCCATCTGGGTGCCTCAGAGCTCGAGCAGGGGTTGGTCCAACTTACGCTTAGTTGTCCGAATTGATCGGGGAGCCCCGTCAGCGACTGGCTACATGACGGCGGCTGTGATCCCTCATCTTCGGAGTGTCCGGTCAGCATAAGCCTCAGTTGTCTCCACTCGTGGGTCAAGGCTGATCCCGCACCCAGGTGTGTCTCCCACGGCGATTCCATGGGAGAAATCAGCCCTCCGGCTGCATCTTGAGAGGCTCGTTTCAGCTGAGAGAGGCACTCAGGGATTGGCTGTTTGCGCCGAGCCCCCGACTGCCATTCCCTCTCTGCGGCCTCTGCGGCTTCCACCATGGCTTAGGAAGGCGAGTAGGTGGTCTCGACATGGTTAGGCGATCCGTCATCTACTGACTTCTCTGTGGCCTGCTTCTCTTCCTCCATCTTCCCTGAGTCTTTACACCGCCCGGTGCTGGGTCGGTGCTGGGGCTCAGGACCCCGAACAGCACCCCGATGATTCGGGGTAGCTGGGTTATTTTTTAAGGGAGATTTGGGTTAATGTCAGGGTTCCAAATAGCATCCAAAATTATATCAGAGTCCGAGTCCAAGTATTCCTCAAAGTTCCAATTTATTAATAGAGCCATGTTGGCACATCTGGGTGAAACCCGAATCTGAAGTCCTCCGGGTTTCACCACCCAGTTGAAAGTTCAAGCCCTTGTCCCCACACCCACAAATCCATCACGTTGTCCAATCTTCAATTGCCATGCTGGCAGAGTCCATCCATCTCCTTCCGTGCAGGTGCAGAGACAAAGGATGACCTTGGCTTCCTAGAAAGAATTTGTTATGGCTACATACTAACAACCGCATACAATCCCCCCTCCCATTTCCCACAGTAGAAAATGCATAATCAAATAGTATAAATTGTGACAGGCCTAAGATCCCAAATAAAATGGCTTCGGCCTGACAGCTATCTTGATAGTGGAAAGCATTTTACTTCTAAGCATCTTCTAAGCATCCAAAATAAACTGGCAAGGTGAACCCCCCAATTAAATAAGGTCACTGGACCACTTAATTCTTAAAAATGTATGTTTTGAAACACACAATTATCAACATATAAATTACATCAAAATGTAAACAAATAATAGCATAAATTTGATTTGCATTCAGATAAACATTGTTCAGCTAAAACAATTCAATGCTATCCAGTCGGAAGTTCAATATTGTTCTTTCTATAACTATATGCCTTTCAATTTTTTGTTTATTTTTTTCTTTATAAAGATGTGTCAGGTTACCCTTCTTGTATTTATTTATTTGAAGAGTATTACTGAATTTATTGAAAAGCAAGATTGAATTTGTATACTGAAGAGTATATTTGGATCACTTATTTGAAGAATGTATTTGAAGATAAAATGTTTACTGTTATAGATCTAAGCTTTATAAACAAAAAATCTTAGTCTCTAATTTCTGTTCTCATTTTAATTAACACAATCATTTTTGGAAAAAATGTTAATCAAATCAATCAAGAAACAATATTGGAAATATTGTTATTTTTTAAAAATGACATTGGCATGATTTCAGTTGTTGAGTAAATATTGGATACCTCTAGCTAGAATGCCAGAACAAAGACATTGCAATAATTGTTTAAGAATAATTTTGTGGATTTGTGAATGAATAATTTTCAAAATTATAACTATTTTGGATCATAAAAATATATAAAAAGGAGGAAAAAATGAAACAGAATTCTTTTTCCCTTTAATACTACCTTTGCTTTATCTGTTTGTACTATCTCTGTAGTGAAGGTAAGCGTTCCTATTTATTGTTTAATAGGTTTTTCCCAGTTTTTAATGACTGAAAGAATATAAAGGTAATTTTAACTACAATAAAATAATGAATAATGGTGAAATATCAAGAAATTCAATTGATTTCTGTTACTGTATGTAACATATTTTAAAATCATTTTTATCCAATAGATTTCTTAAAAAGGAATGTTCCCTTAATATTCTTTGAGCTCAAAATTCATTGCTAATAAAATAGTATGTTGCAATATGATCAAATGCATATTTACATAGAATAAGTTTCCATTAAATTATGGCATCATTTCCTCAGTAAGTTAGAACTGCAAAACTAAATTACCTATTTTGCTTAATTTTTGGCATGGGCATTTTAATTTTTATATTTATTACAAATTTCATTATTTATGTTATTTGTTGATTAATTTTTTATGCTGTCCATCTCCTCTACAAGGTGACTCTTGCATATGTACACTGAGGTTTTAACTGCCAAGTCACTATTACTCATAGGGAAAGTGGTGGCATACAGACTTGGTGAATAAAAATGTAAGAACTAATCTAATGCTAAAGCTAAACTCCATTATAATTCTATGTCCAAAAAAGGGCAGTGATACATATATCTATGAAAATAGCATTTAAACACAGCAAAGTTCTGTTCATTGTTAAAATACTTCTTTTGTCCAGGATGGCTGTAAAAATTCTAAGGATTTGATAGACATTCACTATAAGACTCCACTTCTCAGTTTTTTAAACTTTCCTCTTGATGCCAGCATGATCCCAAAGCTCTCATGTTATCTCATTAGTTCCTATGAGAATTTAAACTAATGCCTACTTTCAGCTTCTTGTTATCACCAAAGCTAACACATCATGTTTGTTTGGATTTCAGCATGAAAACCTTGATACCTGATCAGCAAGCGGGAAGATGCAGCTAAATGCAGGCTGCTCTCATCTTGATGGTACACTTTATTTCTTTCATTTTACTATAATATATTTGCATTCCAATTATTTAATTTTGGACACAATAAAGTTGGTGCATTAACACAGTCCTTGATTTAATACAAATGTTTTATACTTACAGTATATAGGTCAGCAGTCTATATGAAAAATGGAGCTAGTTCAAACTGTGTTAAGGCTGATAAGTCAATGACTAAAATACAAAATATATTCAAATGCAATAAAATTATGAGATTTTATTGGAAATAAAATAAAATCTGAGGAAAAAGCTGCTTTGTTCAGTTATTTTGACTGCAACTTTTTATGAACAGACTAACTAAAAGTTTAATGATAAAGGCTTATGTATTCTTGAAATCTGACATAACAATGATGAAATTATTCACTGCTAGTAAATTTAGGGAATGGTCTTCACCTGAATTTTCAGAAGTCCAATTAAGAGTAGGAATTTTGAACTGATGAAATTTTGCATATTTCTACTTAATATATTTATCCGTTTCTTATTACTGAAGCAAATTTATCAAGTAAAGTAACGCAGGTCCCTAATTGCCCTCCAAAATGGCAGGTCTCACAAAAGAGAACAAAGGGCTAAATGATGATAGACTAGCAGCTCAGTTTGAGAGTCCAATAAATTTAAGTTTCTCTTTTCTAATCTCATTAGTTTCCATCTTATCATTCTACATCTCTTGGGAAGAATCTTATGTTTTCATGAAGGTCAGTGATTTTATTTAATTTTTAAAAGGTTACTCTAATTTTGACTAATAACATTAAAAGAGAATAGGAAAAAGAAGCTTCACAGGACAACCTGAGGAATGAAGGTGCCTTCAAAGCCATCAAAGCAACCAATTGTCAACTGTTTCACACTCAAGAATGAAAAATCCATAAATAAAACTAATAATACAATGAGTCTTCTTTACATGTTGAAGTGGTATATTTTGGGATGAGATTTAGAGAAGCAGTCTGAAAAATAATATCTGCTATTTCTAGCCTATCCTCTTTGGGAGGAATAGAATAGAATAGAATTCTTTATTGGCCAAGTGTGATTGGACACACAAGGAATTTGTCTTTGGTGTATATGCTCTCAGTGTACATAAGGAGAATAAAATACATTCATCAAGAATAAAAAGATACAACACTTAGTGATAGTCAAGGTTACTAATAAGCTATCAAATCGTACTAGGAAACAATAAAAACAATATAAATTGAAAGATACAAGCAACATGGTTATAGTAATAAGTGGGAAGAGATAGATACTAGTAAGGAAGAGAAGAATAATAGTAATACAGTCTTAGTAAATTATTTGACAGTGTTGTGGGAATTAGTTGTTAAGCAGAGTGATGGCATTCGGGGAAAAAACTGTCCTTGTGTCACATTAACTTTGTCCTCTGTGAATGCAACAGATTTTGAGTACAGGTAAATATCTTGTCACCAGACAGTTATGGAGGTGCAGATGACAGACTCAATAATTCCTCTGTAGAACTGAATCAGCAGCTCTTTGGGCAGTTTGAGCTTTCTGAGTTGGCGCAGAAAGAACATTCTTCGTTGTGCTTTTTTGATGACGTTTTTGATGTTAGGTATCCATTTTAAGTCTTGAGATATGATAGAACCTAGAAACTTGAAGGACTCTACTGTTGATACTGTGTTGTCTAGTATTGTAAGAGCTGGTAGTATAGGATTCTTCTAAAGTCCACCACCATTTCTACTGTTTTGAGTGTATTTAGTTCAAGATTGTTCAATCAGAACAATCAGAAAAAACAAGTTAATGGTTTCTCTCCTTATCCTTCTAGCAATCCCAACCTTTGCAAAGAAAGGATAAAATGAAAATTTTAGAAATGAGAATGAGTTCCTTGGATTTTATAACTAGACAACGTTTAACAAAACAGGCAATAATTTTAAATGTCTAATAACAATAAATAAAGATGTGGATTTCTTAAAAAAGGAGTTTGAGATATTTACACTAAATCATCTAGACCAGTGTTGGTGAACCTTTTCGGCACTGAGTGCCGAAACAGGAGCGCGCGCGCAGGGGGAGCGCCGGAAACTGGAAGAGCAGAGCTTCCGGTTTCCGGCGTGCACATGCGTGCCAGTCATCTGGTCTTCCAGTTTCTGGTCTTTGCGTATGCGGGAGTGCCAGAAACCGGAAGATCAGCTGATCGGCGTGCATGTGCGTGCAGGAAACTGGAAGCTGAGCTTCCCGACACATGCATGTGCACCAGGGAGCTGCTCTTCTAGTTTCCAGCACTCCCGCTCATGCAAAGACCACCGGTGCGCATGTGCACGCTGGAACCCAGAAGAGCAACAGGCGAGGGTTGGTGTGCCTGGAGAGATGGCTCTGCGTACCACATCTGGCACACGTGCCATAGGTTCACCATCATGGATCTAGACAAATTAATGGCATTTATAGAAGCACAAAATATTGATGTTAAGGGGAAGCTGCTGCATCCTGCTGGGAGAAACAGTTAAATTCCAATTCCAACTCAACTCTCTACAGGAGGGAGAATGCAGCAAAGAGAGAGTTTTTATTATTGTGCAGTAGAAAAAGAAAAAGGAAAATCAAAAACAATTGGATCCTTGAAACAAGCAGGTCTTTTATAGATTATTCTTAATAGAATTAATAGATGCCCTTGGGATGCTAAAAGAGTCGTTATTCTATCTAAAGACAACTTCTCCAATGTAATTTCATCTGATGGTATCCACTGGTATCTGAATGAAACAGGATTTAAGAGCAGTTTACTGCCATTCAAACACTCCAGAATTCTTGATATGCTACTCAAAATGAAACCATTTGGGGATATATTTTTCCCAAATAGCAAAATTATATTCCATAATTACAAAATAGTCTCACTTTTTAACTTACTTCCAGAAGCTGAAACAGTAGGAATAAAATGTTAGTCACAGATAACCTTGAGGACATAGTGTCAGCATTGCTTTTAATAAAGGACAGTTTAAATAAACACACAGAAGTAACCACAGAGAGAAATACTACCCATGAAGTTTGGTAAGCAACACTGGTTGACTGTTTTGGAGTATTGCCAAAATGTTCATAAGATGAACTATTAAAAAAAATTGGAAAACTTAAACAGACATTGTTGGTGACACTTAGCTGAACTTCTGATTGACCTAGAGGTGACAACTTCAAAGGGAGACCGCAACATTCATAGCAAACTAAGTATGTGGGGATGACTTTGGAAGACAGGTCAAGAGATACAACCAAGGAAACAGTTAGATAAAAGGCAGCTTATCCTGAAGCAGAAATGTGGATGGGGCAAGAATGTCAGAAGAGACACTCCCCTCCCCGCCCCACACACATACACTCTATATGTTCACAGGCAGCATCCTTCATATTTATAAATGGGGGGGAAGAATATGAAGTGCTAGACTCAAGATACAAAAGGAAGTGGATTGAATATTTAATCACTGTAAATGCTACCCAGAGTCAGAGAAGTCATAAGAGACAGCAATAGATGTTCATGTGCTACAACTGATTCACCACTTTCATGACCAATACCCTGACAAGTTCTGTCCTGGGCCTTGAAGACGTTTGGCACTGACCAAGAGGGATATTCTTCTATGGGGTCAAGAGCACTTTGAGAATTTCAAGAGACCAAGTAGGGGGCAGGGAAAATGACACAGCTCCTTCACATCAGACATACAGGACATGGAGGGATACCAGCTTTCCAATCAAGTGGCATCAGTCACCAGTAGAGATTGAAGGGGGAATGACACAGCTGCACTTCATTGTCAGTAAATTTCTCCTAATTTTTTCCCCCTAAAATCAGGGGGTAGGGCTTAGTCTGATTGGGAGGATGATGTAATGGTATATGGGAATGACCTCAGAGACAGGACAGTGAAGCCCAAGCAAGGAAATGGTCAGATAAAAGGCAGCTTAGGCCACACTAGGATTGTGAGAATGGCAACAGGCTCAGAAGATACTGTCCTTGGTTTTTTGATTATAAAAGAGGTAAGGATAGAGAAGTAGTTTCAGACTTGCAAGCAGGGGTGAAATCCAGCAGGTTCTAACAGGTTCTGGAGAATTGGTAGCGGAAATTTTGAGTAGTTTGGAGAACCGGTAGCGGAAATTTTGAGTAGTTCGGAGAACCAGCAAATACCACCTCTGGCTGGCCCCAGAGTGGGGTGGCAATAGAGATTTTGCAATATCCTTCCCCCAGGAGTGGGGAGGGAATGGGGATTTTGCAGTATCCTTCCCCTGGAGTGGGGTGGGAATGGAGATTTTGCACTATCCTTCCCCTGCCACGCCCACCAAGCCACGCCCACAGAACCGGTAGTAAAAAAAAATTGGATTTCACCACTGCTTGCAAGATTCTACCAATGTAAAGTAAAATTATCTGGACATGTTTCCTGTCCACTTCATAAAACTGACACAATATACCCTTGTTCCATTTTGATCCAATGAATAATGTAAAGCAAGGAAGACAATAAAGGAAAAGTTATAGGCCAGTTCTAACTGCTGAAAAGGACTTCAGCATCTGATTCTGTAGCAGCCAAGATTTATCACATGTGGCAATCCCACTTTATCTGCTAGTAGACCTGGAACAGCCTCCTAATACAATTACAATCAAACCTCATAGACTTTGGAAATGTTACATCAGAAAATTTGAAGTGCAGTGGATAGTTAATTGACGATGAATGATCCAAGAAATATTATTCCTTGAAAAACACTAGTAAATGTCCAGGAAAGCTAGCCCAAGACGACTCAGAATTTATGTTATCATATTTAAAATTTTATTTCCCTACAGAAAACATGGTTGAGAAAAGAATTAAAGCATGACAGATATTACATAATTTTGTTGGATGCAGTTGTGAAAACCAAGTGGAGGTTTGGCTGTATTTATTAATTTCCACCAACTGAAAGTATATTGCATTAAGCTTTATACATTCAGGAATGTGGCAGTATCAGTCCAAGTTAGGTTTAAACATTGCTTCTTTTTGTTGATAAAAGTGTATGTTTCCTTTTCAAAGACATAGTCTCAATGCAAATAAATACAGCTGGTTTAGAAAGTTACATATTGAACCTGACTGCATATTATTCATGAGCATAGAGCATTTTCAATTTAAGACTAGGCTCCAATGACTGGATCTTTCATTTAAAACACCACAATTATCCTCCAGAAATTTTCATAATATAATTATTGGAGTTGTGCCAATATAGCGATTAAAAAACCACAAGTGTACATTTTTCTGTCTGTAAGAAAGTATTAACAAATTAGGTTTTTTACACTTTACATAGAACTTCTGAGGGAGACAGACTAGGGAAAATTACTTCTTAATCCAGCTCACTAACCCTTCTTTAAAAGTTTTTAAAATTATTTTTAAAAGATATTAAAGACAGGTTGGCTCCAGATAGTAACCATGTAATTTTGTGCCTTGATTTATATGATAAAATGGAATTGGTAGATAATTCTTATCTAATGGATCTAATTAGATATTATTTTGTACTGAAAGTTTTTGCTTGAATATTTTATTGGTACACTTCTAAAAATTGCAAAAACTCATCCTTCTGCTAACAAAAACTGTCCAAGTGTACTAATACTTCAAATTTATTCATATTTTTAGTTGATTCATACTTGTGGAAAGGCTCCTAATGATTAATCAGGGAAGGAAGTCAGGTATGTTAACATGAGACCTATTCAAGAGATATGTTGATCTGGTTCATCCTGTCTTTCCAGCACCTTCCATCACTTAACTCCCAAAGCTGATTAGACAAGCAAATAGGAATCCCAAATCATCAGTATAAGATCAAGGACTCTTAAAAATGTTTCACCTTTGAACAGTTGCAGATTATAGGTCATTCCTCCAGAGTGCAGCTTTTTAGATGAGAATAGAAAAGCTAATTACAAATTCTCTAAACCAGATATGTCACCAATTTCTCCTAACTCACATGAAACTTCTGTGCCAGGCACAACTTGTAAATTTAAACACACCTTTTCAAAATGGCTGAATGTTTCCCAAGAGCAAATCAGTTGACTTTAACTTTTGGAAAATGAATTGACATTTTAAAATAATTTAAATATTGTGCTGCTTGCAGAAATTCCTTGGAATGTCTTCTTTTTAGGTTTGTTTTCAAGTCTCCATAGGTATTATAGTTCTTGCTCTAAATTTGGATCTAATGGTGCCATTCTTCTTAGCATAATATAAATTCTGTTGTGTTTCTTCATTGAACTAAATGAGCTGTAATATGTCATTTTCTCCCAGACATCATGAGAGTCTTAGACAAGCTACATGGCCTACAATTGAAAAAGGCTATTTTAAAATAAAGCAAATAAGAATGCAACAATAGCATTCTATTGAATTCAGCTGAACATAAATAATAATTGATTATTTTTTTACAATTTCTAGACTTGTTTAGTGTTTTTTTTTAAGATGACATGTGATAATCAAGTGATTTAAAGCTGGTACCATTTAAGGGCATTAGTTCTATTCCTTAAACACCAGCTGTCTAATTTCTTCAATTCAAGCTTTTATAGTTATGTTTCCTGCTTTATAATTTAGCAACTGTATCCTTCATTGTTCAAAATGTAGAAGTTTAGAATCAGTTTGGAAACTATACTGTGATCATTTTCTTGACAATTTATTCTGTTATTTTCTTTTCTACCTTTCTTTGTTAATGGCTTCATCAATAACAATAATTCATCTTATGTAATAGTCAAAACTTGTATGTAAATAAAAGAAAAAAATCAAACATTGATATAGAGGTTTCTAATATGAAAGAAAACATATGAAGACAAATTCAAGACAAAGTACAAATGAAAGTATTTTAGGCTTGAAGGAACCTGATAATGAGTATAATAGAATGAGAGCAAATCTTGTCAGCCATCAAAGACAAAGTTTTGATGTTGGACAGTTGGAGTCATTTGCAGCATAAGAACAGTTTCTGAAGCCAATTGTAAAAAAAAAAATGGTTAGTGATTCCTTCAAAATCATAACTTGGTTCTTTCCCAATGAATGAGTAAATAGAACTACCATTACAGATAGTGAGGTGATCATCTTAGATAGCAAGTGCTAGGGAACAATGATGAAATATTCAAGATTCTTCGCTGTCTGCATAACAGAACTAAGCATGTTCAGAGGCACAAGCTATGCTGTCTCAACCACTCAGTTGGAAACTATTCTACCTTCAGTGCTGAAGTAAAAGTCAACTGCAGTGCTTAAAGCTTTGAAGACAGAACTCTAAGTGAACTGTGTCTTGATCTTTACTACATACAGGAAATGTATTGGGATAATGACTAGATTTTTTTCCAATCCATCATTCTGTTTATTTCTTTGTTTGCTTTAAATATCATCATAATCATCACTGAAAATGTACTTTCATAATAAAATTGGAGCAAGTGAGACAAGACCAGACAACAAAATAAAATTTATTCACAGATTATGGCAGTTGTAGTAAACCTTTTCCACCAGTTTAAACAGAACATTTGGATCTTTCAAAAATCTATCAAGCTTTTGTTTCCAATTTTGCTTTGCTTTGGATTTTAAGAATTTCTCCATTTCCTATAATGCAAGTTCAGATATGAACTTTTCACCAGTGTTCAATCATTGCAAGTCAATTTATACTTGCTCCTCTTAAATAATCATAAGTAATGCAGCAATGATTCATTAAAACCTACTCACAATATATAATAGAATTTTTATTAAAATGCATGTTTGTATTTTCAAATCATTTAATTAATCTGCTCCACACAACAGTAAAATATTTTTGTCAACCTCAAAACCAGGGTCAATCATTTTTATGGAATATTACAATTATTTACTGCATACTGTGTAGGTCACTGTTATATTCTATTTCTTTAAAAAGAATTTATGTGTGTTTTTGACATTTTTATTAAAAAATCCACATTGTATATTAAAAGTGCTTGAACTTAACAGATAATCTTTGACAGAAAATAGAGTTTTAATATTGTATGTTATTGGAGTTAGGGAAGGAAATATACTTTTATTATATATTGAGTGAAAATTAACTCAAATAAAACATCAAGGTTATCATTTTCTTGTTATTTTTATATTTGTTTTCCTTAATCCTTAAATAAATAACAAGGAATAGAGGTTGTCACTTGCAGAAGACAATAATCTAGCCTACTGACCAAGTAACGTTTTCTAGATACGCTTGGAATTCAGACAGTGGAATTCAGAGAGATCCAAGTTGTTAAGCCACTTACTCTGTAGCATAACTTTGTATAGGCAAAGTTTGACTTCTTTGGTGTTCATCAATATTTAAATTCCATTATGGTTTGATTAATTTTCCATTTATTTTTAATTATTTATTACAGGTTCACAAAACACACTAAATAAAATTAGCAACATCATTAGCAGCATTATTGCAGTCTATAGAATACATAAGAGACTCACTTTGTATATTTGCCCTGCTGCAGTTTCCTCATAACAATATCAGCATGTCTCCACAGGGCTGTAGAAATTGTTGTGATCATATCATGCAGAGGTTTATGACTCCAGGTGGGAGCAATCAGGAGAACAAGATGAGCATTTAGGAGTTAATTTACAAAGCCCTGCATAAGGTTATAATGAAATGTAAGAGTCATTCTGACTCTTGCGGTTCAGTCCCACGGAATCATTTATACCCATGGAAAAGGCTTAAAAGCAACATTTTATTTAATCATAAATGTGATGTATCATTCCTTTTCTTCAGAAAGCTATTCTTGTATGTACAGTTGCTGGAAAAATTAGACTCATATATAGCATGGATTTCTTTTGTTTGAATAAGATTTGAATTGCTGTAGTCTGACAGTAAATGAATATAATTTCTTTACAGGAGTACGATTGATAGTGAGACCATCAGGGCATTTAGACACTTTGTAATAGAACACCTTGAACCGTGAGATGGTAGCAAAAAAATAAAAAAGATAATAACAATAATTAACAATTGTTAATAAGAAAAACAAAAGGTCTGGATATTGGACATGGCAGTACCTGAAGACAGCAAAAGACAAAGAACTGGGGGGGGGGGATAACAACAAAATAAATCCATAGATTAAATATAGTGAATGATATAGATGAGTCAAAAATATTTATTCCTATTCTCTTTTATTTAAATGTGAAAGAAGCCAAGTTTTTTTCAAATGTGATAAAACTCCTTATTTCTTTAAATTATTGTTATATAGCATGCTATTTCTGCACCTTCCTTCACTAATGCAACCAATGCAATGAGATTGTTTTTAGGATAATCAAAAATTGATGGGAAAAGGAGATGCGATGTTCTACTGTACAATAAGTTGAAAAAAATCTAATAACTATGATATTTATAAGAATATATGCAGAAACAAAGTTAGAAAGAATTATTCTAGCCTGAAGTGCAGAACATCTCACCATAATTTGTGATACTCCAATCAATATTTTCAGTTCTTGAAATAACTACTGTTCAGTAAAAAATATAGACATAATGAAAACATTGAAAGCCTTATGAGTGTGGAAATCTTAAGAACAAGATAATTAAATAGTTAAACTTTTTAAAATTTTATATTTTACATAACTGTTCTATATAGATGAGGTGACATATAAATTTAACAAATAACTATGTAATTTATTTACGCTGAAAAAAATAACAATGTCCCCCTTAAATGTATATTAATCAGAGAAGAAGTAATAAATTTAGTGTTCCAGAATTCCATCTGACTGGGAAAAGGTAGAACTTAGAGTATAAGTGTAGGAGATGAAGTGCCAAAAGTACTGATGTTTTATATAATTTATCCTATTGATTTCTAGATAATTATTTGATTAATAAATTTATATGCCGCCCATCTCACCTTACAATCTATAAAAAACAAATTAAAACAATAAAATAAATATTAACGTTGATTTAAAAAGATGACAAATATGGGGAGCAAGGTCATATGGGGAGGAAGTGGGCTCTTATCTTAGTCCATTAACCACTTCCAGAATGACATGCCTCCATTATGGTCTGTCACACAGTCAGTTAAATGTTCAGACTGGATTTGGTATTTTTGCTTACTTAGTGAGTCCTTCCCAAGGTCGTGGGATAGGCAGATGTGGATGTTTGAGGTGTTACAGATATCGTCACAGGATGGAAGATGTTTCCAATAAAGCTGCCTTTTGCAGTTGACTGAGGGTGAATTTGTCAATGCTGATGCATCAAGTGGTGCTCCCTTGGGAACGCCCAAGGTGCCTATGACTATTGGCACTCCCGTTGCCTTCTTTTGCTACAGTTGTTATGTTATATTTTCAGGTCTTTGTATTTTGTTATTTTATCCAATTCTTTCTCTTCTATTCTGCTGTCTCCAGGTACTCTCATGGCCACTATCCAGATTTCTTTTGTCTTTCTTATCGACAATAGTTAAATCTGGGTGTTATGTGGCTGGTGCCTGTCTTTTGGAATTCTAAAGTATCAGTGCAATTTAGCTTCTTCATTTTATAAGACTTTCTCTATTTTATGGTTCCACCAGTTCTTGCTTGCAGGAATATGTATTTCTTGCATGTTTTGCAATGGAACAGTTGGTACTTTGTTATGTCATTGTTTGTAGTCAGTGAAATGCTCCCGGTTCGCTCGTGCCTGTCGGTTGCCACAGAGCCTGTCGCCAAGGTAGCACGAGGTTCCACCCACCCGCCTGGACGCCGCCGTTTGGGTTCTTTTACCCTCTGCGCATGCACAGAACGCTTTGTGCATGCGCAGAGGGTAAAAGAACCCAAATGGCGGTGTCCGGGCGTGTGGGCGAATTCTCGCGCTACCTTGGCAACTGGCTCTACGGCAACCGACAGGCACGAACAAACCGGGAGCATTTCACCCCTGGTGTGTGTGATCTTCTGGCAGTAGCTAATCAGGTGGTTCACTGTTTCTTCAGCTTATTATTATAACCATTATATCATATTGTTATTATTATACCATTATACCATTATTATATTATATAATTAGAGGTACAAGGAAGCAAGCAAGGATATCTTTCATTCTTTTTTCTTTTTTCTTGCTTTCTCTTAATTAAAAACCTATATACTTTGGGAATTTTTTTCAGCTTCTTTTCTAGGAAGAATAAAATTCGTCCCTACCTTTCTCCTCTTCCTTGAAGTTAGAAATCTCAGAGACTCAGATTTTTGGTCAGTAAAATATACTTGTCCTTTTGGACCTTCAAAAGCTACTGTATTTTATAATGGTATGTTTAGAGATGAAAGAGATTCACATCCTGGTAACCTGGACAGTCTTCTCTTTATCAGTGAAAAGAATGACATTCTTGCCAGTTCTCACCTTAGTAAAGAAGGAAAAAGTCTCTGTGTTAACTAGCTGAAGAATAAATTGGGTTATAAAAGCAAAGTCTATCCAGTTGCTGAAGTTTCTATACCCTTATTCAATTCTTTTTACTAAACCTTGTTAAGAAACTCAAGGAGATCATTCCATGAGCTTGACATATCTCTAGGTAGTCTTAAAGGACTTGATTCTCTTACAAAGGTATACTTTGATGAATACAGAACCAAATAAATGACACAAAGGTAGGATTACTATAGAATTGAGGAAGGGAAGGTGATTTAGATCCTGAATAAACAAGTGTCTGCAATTTTTATAGACTGAGAATGGTTTCTATGTTATATCTTGTTATTGCTAAGTTTTAGCAATAACAGCAAGATATTCTCAACCAAGCTAGGTTGATAAAATATAAAGCTTTAAATAACTAAGAAAAAAGTTTGTAAAATATTAAGGATAATCAAAATGGAATTTGTAGGCTCAAGAAGTTACTAGAAGATTTATATATATATAAATCACACACACACGTGTGTGTGTGTGTGTGTGTATAATTTAAATTTGTGTTTTTATTTCCTATTTTACTTCTTAGTTTCTAATGCTATGACAACAACAAATTCCATGTATTATACTGACAGTTAAATCTTACTGAGTTCAAGGAAGACGATTTTCAAATAATAACATTTAATAGGACTGCATGCCAAGTCATATTTAAACATACTAGTAGAAACTGATTCATAAAAGAAAAAATGGCTGTAAACAGTGATATGGGGGAATCAGATCTCAACATCTGTTTCTACTTCAAATGCATTCTTTTTCTTCCATTCAATTTTGTCTATTTCTCAGAGATTGAATGGACATATCTGTGGATTTTTCTTGGCAAGTTTTTTCAGAAGTGGTTTGCCATTGCCACGTTCTTAGAACTGGAGACTCAAGTTAGCTTTGTGCCTAAGATGGGACTAGAACTCACAATTTCCTGATTTCTAGCCTGATCCTTAACAAATAAATCAAACTGGCTCTCTCAAATGCATTGAGATTAAATTTGTTTTGAATTTTGATTGGATTAATTTAGATTCTGTAGAACAGCAATCCCAAATATATTCTTATCAAGAATAGAAAAAACTCTGGGTTGTCCTATTGTAATATTTCTTTTATGGCTTATCTTTCTGATATCTGTTTCCAAATGTATTTGATGCAGAAGGAACTGGCTGTGTCACCAAGCAAAAAGTGAAATAGTGTGAATCTTATATTTTATTTATTTATTTATTTATTTATTTATTTATTTATTTATTTATTTATTTATTTATTTATTTATTTATTTATTTATTTATTTGCACACAAGCCACAATCAAAATGTTCTCAACAGTTCAAAATAACTGATAATGGTGTAGTTTTGTTATCTTTTGACTAATGACTAATCTCAACAGATAACCAAGTATACCTTGGTTTACCTTAGAAAAAGAGGCTACAAAGTAAAAATTGCAATCTTAGTAGTTGCATCTATTAATTGATAAAATAATCATAGTTCAAGATCAAAGTGGTAAAAATGGGGTGATACAAAGAGCTAATCCTTCAGCTTCAAGACATTCAAAGCAGGGAGAATGAGAATCAAAATCTTTCTTTGAGTTTTCTACACAATCAATAAAATGTCTAAATTAGTATTTATTTTTAAAGTTATTGTTTCAACAGTTGAACCAGGCAGCAGTGTGACTTATATGTGTGCTAGTAAAAAGTTACCGGTACTAGGCATCAGGCTGAAACTTCCCCTTCTCCCATTCATGCTCATTTTGGGAAATACGTGAAAGCAAGTACTGAGTACTTAATGAGCAATAGAATTGGATATTTAATATAGGGCTAACAAATCTACAGCAACAATGACATTCTTTGCTGCCAGATTTTTGTGCCACATTCTAATACTTCTTCTTATTAGAACCAAACACATACCCCTCTTGTATCTTTGTTATGTTTTTCCTTTGCTGGTATTAACAGCGCTCTCATTCCCTCCTTCTTGAAAATAAGCTGGGAAAAGATGGCCCTGATTTAGTTGAGTTTATCAATGAATTCTAAATAACAGGAATTTGTGAGTCTCAGCCTATCTCTGTCTCAACAGAATCATTCACATACTAATTCTGTGGCCAAACATTAATAAAATACATTAATACAAAAATCAGTAAAGGCATTAAAATGGTGTTATTACAGCAAGTAAAATATTAGAAAACATTAGGAACTTTTGATAAAATATTCTGTCTCCTTAGCAGCAGCCTGTGCAAAGCTTGCTAATTTCCATAGCATTGTCTCCTTGAATAAATTCATTAGATATTCAATTTTATATGAATCAGTCCAAAATGATTTCCGTATCAAGAGAGACTCCAGAAATTTTCTACATGCTGAAGCAGAAATAGGGTAGTACAATAAATAATGGGTAAAATCTTGTATAATTTCCTTGAAGCAAGGACAGAAGCACATATTATATGCATATTGAGAAATCAGCCTTCTCTAGTTGCTTATGCCATCTGCTGGAACCGTAGTAAGTGTAAGCATGGCACTGTAACACATCAGAAATTGTTTGCATTTGTTTTTTATTAGGTGCCTACCCAGGGGCAATTTTAATACCTGATAATTTAAACAAATTTCTTTGGCAAATACATTTAGCACACTGTTTTTAAATAATAGATTTATTACTTTATCTTTTTACTTATTTACTTTTAAATAATAGACTATTGTTTGCATCATTTGAATTTAAAAAGAATTCTGGAGAAAAACCAAAGGAATGCACACAATTAGATAAAAATGTAAACCAACTGGTTCAGATAGGAGTGGAAAAATTCACTTGGTCCTGGAAATACCACTTGACAAGTTAGTGATAGGAGACTATTCCAAAAATTAAATGCTCTTACTTATTCAAGCTTTAATTGAGTATATACCAGCTTCAGCATAAAGGAAGAATGCCACTGGATACTAAAATAGATTGTGTTGAAAGAATTCCATACCATAAGGTGTACAAAATTCCCTATAACTTTACAGTATATGAAAAATAAGGAACTAATTTGTCTTTTAGCAGAGTACAATTGGAGTGACAACTTTAGTGGAAATTGGGAATTTCCATTTACACAACATTTCTCTCTTACAACAGGAGGAATCCATGAAGAAAAGCATCTGGCAGGGCTACCATAGTAACTAACAGGCAAGCAGCTCAATTAATTTTCTGTCCATATTTGAGACCTACGACACTTCCCTAAAGTGTTGTTATTAGTCATTACCTAAACAGTCTTCTTCTAGTCACCCTAGATCTAAGCAGTACCTTATCAATTTATTTCCAGTGTCCATGAGAAAGAAGAGACTGCTTGCCAATGTTGAAAATAAGGTATCTAAACAGTTTTAGACATTAAATATTTTCATCCTTGTGTATAGCGGTCTGAGATTAAGGAAGATATCAACAATTTGATTTACCATTCACCTATGTGTATTGGTTGGAAAATAAATCTTTAAAAAAAGGTGAGAGCAAAGGTGAACAAAGGTAAATTGCACATTTGTTATCTAATCTGGAAGATGCCTGCTAACCTCATTCTTGGCATGAACTAGGCAGGGTGAATCAGAACAATATTGAAGGTAGCAATAGCATTTAGATTTATGACCACCACATAATGCTTTACAGCATTTTCTGGACAGTTTGTAATGTAGAAGCATTATTTGCATATTGCCCCCAACAATTTTACCAAGGCTAAGTCAACCTTAAGCTGGTCAGGATCAAATTCCAGGCTGTGAGCAGAGCTTCCCTGCAATAGAGCACTATATATAAGGATAACTATACCATAAGGATAACGATTCCAAATTCATTTTGCATTATCATGATACAGTATTGCATTTCCTACTGAAATATTGGTAAAATATTTCCGTATTTTGTACTAAAATACATGATGAATTCAGAATGGATTTTGTGTATATATTTATGTGTGCGTATGTTATATCTGCTGAATAAAAGTCTGCATTGGTGACAGGAAGGACATCTGGCCAGTAAACAGTCGGCTCCAGTCAGTTGCCCAGACTCCACCCCGCAAGGGATTATGGAGTCATTAAAAGAAGATGATTTATGTGTGCGTATGTGTGTGAGAGATATATTTCACCAATATACACAGATCCTAGCCAGGGTTACACCATTATCATCACTACTATTTGTGAAGTTTCTGAAAGATGCCCTAATTAATTCATGAGCCACGAGCCAAGTTTCAAGTTTCCACTTGATTAAGTATTGGAGTTGTCTCCTGTGCCACCTCGAATCAAGGATTCCCTGCACCTCATAATGGGTTTGGCCCCCTATGACCATGGGGTCCGGGGGCTCATGGGATAGTGGCTTCAGGTTCAATCCGACCACAGGTTTTAAGAGGCTACTATCGAATACTGGGTGTATCTTCCCTAGCAGTTGGGGCAATTTCAATTGCACTGTGACTGGGTTGATTATCTTTACTATGGGGAATGGTCCCATAAACTTTGGCCCCAGTTTCTTGCTAGGTAGTTTTAACCTCAAATATTTTGTGGAGAGGTAAACCTTCTCCCCCAATTGGAATGGCCGTTGGGGAGCTCAGTGTTTGTCTACCTGTTTCTTATAGGTTTGTGCTGCTTTAGCTAGTGCTTTCTTGACATTCTCCCAGGTCGCTTTCAGCATTGACATCCAATCGGTCAAACTGACTGAGGACGGAGGATCCCTTGGGTACTCAGGCATTGGGACGAAGTCCATGCCACTCACTACCTTGAACGGGGTTAGTCCCATGCTACTGTGAACAGCATTATTGTATGCGACCTCAGCGAAAGACAGGAGGTCCGCCCAATTGGACTGCTGATAGTTCACGTAGCATCTCAGGTATTGCTCTACCATGGTGTTCAGTCTCTCTGCCCCCCCTCCCTCCCCATTGGTACTTGGATGAAAGGTCGAGCTAAGGCCCTGGGATGACCCAATGGACCGCAGGAACTCCCTCCAGAACTTAGCTGTGAACTGGACCCCGCTGTCTGAGATAATTCTTCATGGTACTCCATGCAGGCAGTAGATGTGCTTCAGGAACAGTTTGGCCAACTGTTGGGCTGAGGGTAGTCCACTGCAGGGTATGAAGTTCACCTGTTTGGAAAATAGGTCTATTACAGTCCAGATCACCGTGTTTCCCCCACTTTTCGGCAACTCCACTATAAAGTCCATTGCAATCTCCTCCCATGGTCTCGTTGGCTCTACTACCAGTTGTAGCAGTTTTCCTGGTCGTTTCTTCATTGTGGTGCAGATGGCGCAACTTTTCACATAACTGTCCACATCTTTCTTTATGCCGGGCCACTTAGCCTCTGTGCTAAGTGTAAAGTCTTTAGGAACCCGAAGTGGCCTGCTGGTTTAACAACACTATTATTATTATTACTCTGTAACATATTTATTGTCTGATAAATCCAATTACCTGATAATCAGGTATATGCAAGGAAAGATATGGTAAGTCTCAGAATTCTATTTTAAATTGTTACTTTTTCTACATTTCTTTACAGCTATTAATATTAGCTATGGCTCTATCTTACACATTTTGTTTGTAGGCACTATTCCCTCTATTAGACCTAGGACAAGCTCCCATTCTACCCCAGCATTTTAGTGAAGTGTATTTAATAGAATTCTTATGTACTGCACAGTAATATCATTTTTTCTTTGCAATATATTATAGGTGTACTGTATATTAGTAATGTGAAGCATAGCAAAAAGTGTAGAAATATAATAGAAATATGATAGAAATATAATGAATTGGTTCACCTTTTAAAAAGTTCAGGTAAGTTTGATCTCTAGGTTCTATATTTTAAAGTAGGACTAATCCATTAGGAATTATCTATTAATCTATTTTATATTCTGTACTGTGCATATATATTTTGCCACAGCTTTTAGCATCTTTAAAGTATATAAGGAATGATTAGAACAATATTTGTATTATTTGTGAGAAATACTTATAATTTTACACCAATAATGCAAGCAATAATGCATCTTCCTATCAATGCAATATTGTCAATTCCTATAAATTCAACTGCTTTCCATAGCATTTGGTTAAAGATAAATCTATAAATTTACAATCTTAATTTCCAAAAAAACCGAAATTCCAATAAATCTTACCAAAATAAATCCTAAAAAAATAATCTACTGCAGCATTCAATTTGATTTCATATATCAGATATCCAGAGATTTTCATGCTATATTAATGCTTGTAGAGGTTTTTTTTTAACACAAAGCACTGCTTATAACATCTGTCTCTTAAATTTGTCTTAAAACCATATTTTAATTCATTTGACCTTGAAAGCTGTGGCTTTCGTATTTTACTCTTGAGCAACCTAAATTCACTGCCCTTAAGCCATAATCTAACCTTTCAAAATTCATATTCCCGAAACATTTTTGTAAATGCCAAGTACTTTTGTAGTAATCTTCCATTAGATTAGAAAACTAATTTATCCTGACATAATAGCAATGATAAAAATTGAAAGCAAATGATAAGTGTCAGGCAGTATTTTTGAATATCAAACATATAATTAATGAAAACAGCTCTTAGGGGAAGCTTTTATTTTATTTTATTTTTTAAAAAAAGATGAACCCAAGGTACAATAAAATGTAAGGACTCTAACCCAGTTCCCAGAATTAATTATTCCAAGTATGTATAATGAAATATTGGGACTTCTCACAATAATGGTTTAATTATTTCAACTAGTGCCGCATGTAATAGTACAACTTAAAACTATTACCCTTCTATTAATGGAAATAGAACTTCAAAATTCAGTTGATATATGTAGAAGGAAACAATGGCAGCTGTTACATCATTAACTAATTGGAATACATCTAATATTATTATTGATGTGCATGTAAGGAATCTGCACATTCATTTCAATGTTTGCTATAATATTTCATTAAGTCAAGCATGTTAACTGCAAATATTCTCTACCATTTTTTTAATGATAGCTGCCTAATATTATATAGGTTTATTATGTAGTTAACAGCTAGTTCAAAGAACAGTCTTCAGTTGACTGAAAATTTTGCATTTTTAGTTTGTTGTACATGATCATTTTATGTTAGTCATCAAAATTAAGAAAATCGTAATATATTGTATAAATATTAATTTATACAAATGAATACTTTACATGTAACATTTTAATTATTAAAAACTAGAATCAGTGTGTTTAGCTAAAAAGTAGAAACTTTACAGAAGATAATAATCTAATTCCAAATGTTTTTTGATAAAACTAGAAAAAGAAAAAAAGAAAATTGAAAATGTCTATATTTAGGCTACCTAGATTTTATAATATAGTATATCATATAATATAATGTAGGGCAGTGCAATGGCTCAACAGTTCGAGACCCGAGCATCCCATGATGAGGTGAACTCCCTTTCTCTTCCTAGCTCCTACAAACCTAGTAGTTCAAAAGCATGCAAATGTGAGTAGATAAATAGGTACCACTTCAAGTGGGAAAGTAACAGTGCTCTGTGACCACTGAAACTTCTTTGGACAGCCTTAGCTCAACAGCCCTTGAAATGGAGATGAGCACTGTCACACATAGCTGGCAACAACTAGAGAAGTAACTAATATGTTCTTATTATGAAATTATACCATTATAATATTTATTTATTAAATTTATATGCCACTCATTTCACGATGTGAGATGACACTGAGCAGCTTATAACATAATAAAACATATGGAAATAAAAATAATTATAAAATGTAATTTCCTGGGAGTTAAAAGAGAGGGGAAAACATGGTTGAATAGTATGATATATTGGCTAATATATTTTGCTCCATTCTGAACTCTAAAAACAGGAGACTTTTTAGTACTTTTTAGTAGACTCTTCAGAAATAGAATCCTGTACATACTTGTAAACCAATATTACGTAATTCATATATATGAGTATGTGTGTATGCATATATATGTATATGTGTATGTGTATGTATATGTATATGTAGATTTCTCTTAAACATGTTCTTATTTTTAGAAATAAACTTATGTCAATAAAAAGCACTTTTCAATAGTACTTTATGATTAATCAGACCTAAATATTTCAAAAGAACTCAGTTATAAGAGTTCCAGAAATGTCTGCTCTACTGAGTAGGTCTGAGTAGATGTTTCTGGGGAAAGCTTATAGACTTAAGAGACCAATAAATTTTTTATCCCAGTTTAACATAGGATAATGAATATATATATATATATATAAAAGCGGATTTTATTCCGCTAGTCATTGCCAACTATAGGGGAGAGGCTTATCTCCATTTCAAAGTCATTGAGCAGTCATGTGGCCAGCATGGCATCACTGAGCCCTGTTACCTTTCCACCAAAGTGTACCTATTTATCTACTCACATTTGCATGCTTTCGAGCTGCTAGGTTGGCAGGAGCTGGGGCAACATGGGAGCTCACCCTGTTGCATTGCACTTGGGACTCAAACCTGGGCTGCCGACTTTCCAGCTAACAAGCCCAGCATCTTAACCACTGATGCACTGTGTCACCCCAACATATACAAGTACATAAAAAAGCCTATATTAACTCTACAACAGCATGAATGGAAAGTGCAGGAAATGCACTTATGAAAATTGAATTGTTTGAAAGTTGCCTATAATTTGGTAAACAAAATGAAAATAAGTTGGTAGTAATGGCATGAATTATTCATGCTATAATTTCTTCAGAGTTTCCAATCAGACTGCAAACCCATTATGCAAGTAGCCCTCAACAACCCAGTTGTTTAATGACTGTTCAAAGTTACAGTGGCATCAAAAGGAGTACTTTATTTTGAACACTTGGTAGCTGACTTATATTTACAACTGGTTGCCAAGAATCCCACAATTATGTGATCACCATTTCCAATCTTCTCTGCCAGTTTTCCCAGAAAGTCAATTGGGAAGCCATCAGGGAAGGTTGAAAGTCAGAAGGGAGATGAAATTCTTTTGTGGGCTGCAGTGCAGATTTCAGTTGCATACATGCAGCCCCATAAACAATTTCCCCTCCATATTAAATCCTAGTTAGAGAGCAACCTTTTCTCCAAATGGTATATTATAAATTCTGAAGCACTAACAGGGCTTAGTAGAGTGACGACAATAGAACTGAAAACTTCCCTTAAACACTCATATGTGTGATAAAATAAGCTCAAATTATTAAAGTGGAGAGATACAGTAGCTGAAATGCTATTATTAGAAAGAAAAGTTTAAGACTAAATTATAATAATCACTGAGAATTGTTAAAAATACTAATTGTATTTATGCACCTTTTATTCAGATTTTGTGAAATCTAATGATAATTACAGTAGGAACAGTATTAGAACAGAAAAGAATCTTAGCACCATTTAAAAGTGAAGGAATCTAGTCACATAGCTAACTTTAATTTTTGTCTGAAATAAATTAGACATGTTCAGGTATTTGTCTCTTTTAACACAAAGAAAGGATATCAAATATTAAATTCTTTAATAATGATTTTTAATTTATTTATTCATACTTCTTTAATATTAGTCTTGTCATATAATTATTTAAAACAGCTGCCAACTTATTTCCTATCTTCAATACAATAATATGAATTTTCCTTTATTGCTGATATTGTTTTTATTTCTTTTTTTTCCAAGTTGATAAGCTAACAATTTTCTTGGTTTAATCTGCAGGTTCAATATTTTTTGTTTAATAATTTTTTTTCCTGCAAATCCTCTGTTTCTAATAAATTTAGTTGTTGATTTGCTTTGTGCAATTTTTTTTCATCAATTATTTGTTTGGATTGGTTTTATACTTTTGTTCCAGTTTTCTTATTTTGTCCTCCAATTGTTCTTTTTGTTTATGATATCAGTTTTGAAGCTAATTTATTAAAAAGGTCTCCCATATGTGTCTTATTTTCCCCCCAGATAATATTATGGAAGATTCCCTGTATCTTACTTGAGTTGAATAAGTTTCAACTCTTCTTTACATTTAAAAAAAAATTGGCATAAATCCATCTGGTTATAAATCCTCCGAAGTACTATATATGATCTCCCAAAATGCACAGGAGTTAGCTTCTCATTGATGGGTAGTGTAAAAAGATAAAGGGGTCATCCATTAGCATTGAAATAAAATTAAAGTGGGAGAACTGAGATTGGGTATACTCTGGGGGCTGACTGGCTTACTTTTTCTCTTTCATCAAGGTTGATTGGTTTTGGATCAAAATTGGCAGCCTGGAGAGATTTTATTCCCTTTCAGCCATGTTTTATGAGCAGAATCTCCAGTATAAAACCTGGAATTTGGGAGAAAAAAAGAAAACCAAATGCAAGACAGGAAACTTCTGTCTTAGAACCATGACCTTCTGTCTTCCATGATCAACACACGCAAATACAGAGTATAACTATAACTTTTCAAGACATGAAAAAAACCCTATGAAATAAAGGAATCAGGAAAAGCATCAGACTCAGATGGAGGGTTGGTAGGTCAATATTACAAAGAATTTGAAGAACTATCACGACCACTGAAAAATATGACAAGTGAAATTACAGAAACATAAGCAATACCACCAACGTGATAAGAGGCATATTTAAATTTGATTTATGAAGAAGAGGACAGCTCACCTTTGAGTGGATTGCTTATACTGTACATGTACATTTTGCGTGGACACATACAGTATAGTGAAATATGAGACTTAATTATACAGAATCCAATAGATTAAAAACACAATAGTTCTATAAATGTATTGGAAATATATACACACTTGAATAATATTTGTATTAGGTAAGCATATAAAGAATAGTAAATGTTTACTGTTAAAGTGTTATTGTTTTCTTTTTTCCTTTGTTATTATTTTTTTATAGAACACAAACCTATTTTTCCTTTTCTTTGACAATGTATGCATTTTACTATAGTTATTCTTGTGATTTGCTTTACTTTTTCTCCTGTTTTGTGATTATTTTAAAGCAATAAAAATAAATTTTAAGAAAATAAAGAAGGAAACAACTCAGAAACCATAGTCATGTAGATCAGTAGCAAAAAGACTATGACTATGGCTAAAGGAACACATTCTGCATAATTTTCACATCAATAAAAGGACAAGGCCAGCATGTCTGCTCTCTCTTCTACTGTTCCCCACTGCATTAGAAATATTGGCAGAGTAAATTTCAAGGCCATAAATAAATAGTAAGTCTTAAAATTTGTGGAATATAAGGTTAAATGCTATACAGATTACATAGTATTAACTATCAGAGAAACAAAAAAGGTATTACCATAAAGTAGTTAATTAACATAATCTGTAAGTGTGGACTATATTCTAGATTTAAAACTAATATTCAGAAAACAAAAATAATCACTAGATTTTTAACACAAGAAGTAAGAATGTATTGTTTTTTTTTTCCAGCACCCAGCCAGGATGGATTCTGCATGTTAAATCTTAAATGTTAAATTTAATTGACCACTTTTTCCTTTTTTGTGTGTGTGTACACGTTTCCCCCCCCCTTTTTTTTGTTGTTGTTAGGGTTGAACGTATGCTTTTGTTTTGTTTCATTTTGTTTGTTTTACTGCTTTGTATTTTATTTTCTATGATAAAACAATAAATTAAAAAAGAAAGAATGTAAGCTTTTCAAGAAGAATCTGTTTGTCAGGTAGCTCATTCATCAAATGTTGGTCTGCACATGACATGGAACAATAAAAAAATAGATCAAAACAATTATGTTAAATTTTTGCAAGAGATTAAAGCAGTGGTGAAATTCAATTTTTTTACTACCAGTTCTGTGGGCGTGGCTTGGTGGGCATGGCTTGGTGGACGTGGCTTGGTGGGTGTGGCAGGGGAAGGATACTGCAAAATCCCCATTCCCTCCCCACTCCTGGGGGAAGGATACTGCAAAATCTCCATTCCCACCCCACTCTGGGGCCAGCCAGAGGTGGTATTTGCCAGTTCTCCGAATTACTCAAAATTTCCGCTACCGGTTCTCCAGAACCTGTCAGAATCTGCTGGATTTCACCCCTGGATTAAAGGAGATATTGAAAGCAGGTGGAACCTAAAGCTATCTTGATTAGATAGTTAGGATCACCTATCATTAAAATGAATGTATAACATAAGATAAATTATTTATTTCAATAGGACCAAATAGAATTTAGAGACAACTCTACAGGAATCACAGAAAATGTACAGTTGAAAAAACCTAAAGTTAAATAAAAAAAATTGCATAAAATTCTAAAGAGACAGATGGCTTCTCTCTTTTTTTAAACATTATCATAAACTTAATTGGCTCTCATGGCTAACTGAGTGGGTAGAATAGGAACCAGGAACCAGTTTAGCTAATGGACTTCATAAATGCTTCAGATATACAAAGGATGACCAAAATTTAAAAGGATATAAAATCAGACAAAATTTAATAAAAGTGTGGAGTTTCATAAAGAAGATAATAAGCCCAAACATTTCACCTTTATCTTCTCATCAAATGCTTTTCCTGTTGGAGATAATTATACTAAAATAAATGTAATTACATATGTTCCATCTACAGATATGGTCCACTCATATTCTACTTGTAACATAATAGTAATAATGCTCATAACACTGATATATTAACTATAATTAATATTGTTAGAATGTATACTTTTTCTTTTTTTCTTCTTTAATTTCAATACTGGAAGATATCTAAATAACAGAATATAAAAATTTAATTATAATATATAAATATCACTGTATTGAGATAACATAATGTATCAAGATTCATAACATAAATAAACAAGGAAATAAATGATAACCCTCACTTTTATCACTATCAATATCCACAAGTGGAAGAATTACTATTTTGCTTGAATTGTGTCTTGAAACATGGATTCTCAATTTTCTAAAATGTTATTGCCTTCTCTGGATACTTAGGATATGATTGATGTTGAACTTGATGTGTACACAATAATGGAAAACTTTTACTCTTGCTGTCATGCTAAAATAATGATGAATATTTCAGATAGTAATAATTTAGTTTAGTTTACTTTATTGTCATTGCACCTCGTACAACGAAATTAAATGCCATCTTCAGTGAACATTATAACTATAAAAATAAAACACAAGCATACATCCTTCACATTCTACAATTGAATTGAAAAACCCGATATTGCATTAATATTGCACTATACATTAGAATTCAATATGTAGTTACTGCCCTGGGATAGAAGCTGTTTTTCAGCCTATTTGGAACAGGGTTAATATTGTATATAATATGCAACTCCTTCAGAAGTAGAGTTGGTCTTGCTTCAAAAATTACCTTTCAAATTTATAGAAGAATGTGGCACCAACTCATGGAGTAAACAGCAGATAGAAAGATCCTCATTCCTATATTCATTACCCTTCTTCCTGTTTAAACGTAAACCAGAACCTCAACAGAAGTAGAGATAATTCTGCTTTATGCCTGTCATATTTTCTCCATCTTAGTATTCTTGTGAAAAAGCAGAAATGGGGTGAATTAATAGGACATTGTAAATAATTACTAAATAATAGATGGATGGAAGAAGTGAGAAACATTATCATAAGGAGATCAAAAGGTGAACATTTATGCAAATTAATCAGATCAGGACTGGTTTGATATATTTTGTTTCCTCAGTGGAACAGAAAATGGTATATTTTCTGACCCACCCAAGTATATGAATTATCACTTGAATTATTTTGACCCCTGTGCCATAAGTCCTACAAATTTCAGCCCTTTAGGAGCCTGACCCATTCATTGTAGAGAAGCTCTATTTTGAATGCATCTTTAGTATATTACCAGAACATTTAAAAGCAACAAATAACATTTATTTTTTATTTTTTTTCATAAGTTATAAAATGATTATTTAATACCATATCATATAAAAGGTTTCAATGTCTGCTAAATGGTCTTCAAAAATGTCTGCCACACTATCTTACATATATTTTGAGAACATTGCTTTTGAAATATTGCTTTGGGACAAAAGTCCTAGTCTATTTTTAGAAAATGTTATGAATATCCCATTTATCTTAATAATAAGATTTAGTTGTTTTGAGGTTTTTTCCCATAGTACCAGTGACTGAAATAAAGCTGAAAGATTATCTGTTTTCCATGTTCAATCTTTATTAAATACACAATGTATTGATCGTCAGCTAGCTACAACAAAACAAGACAAAAAAGAAATGCTGACGTGATAAAGAAGTCTACTGATACTTGTGTCATATAACAAAAGGAAAACAATTCCAAACTATAAAGCAATATATATATTTCTGTTACTGAGAACCAGTGTAACTCTATTTTCAACATGGACAATTTTGGAAATAATTACAAAAAGAAAAAAAGAAATGTTAAAAATCCAACACCAGTTCACATATTTTTATTACATTTAGAGACATTTAAAGACTTTATTACCAAAATGTATACTTCACTATAATGCTGACTTTCTATGGAAACTGTTTTATACTAAAAGTGCTGACAAAATCAACATTTCATATTATTGAAAAATATATAATATGTCTGCACTGTGACAAAATGTGATAGATGAATACTTATATTGAACATTTTTCTTTCAGTCAAAAGCATTTATTATGAAACACACACTTTCATTTCTCTGTTATTCTTTATTAAGGTTAAAAATTAAAGCAGTCAGTTCATGACTCACATCACAATAAATTGGTTTTCCCGTCTATCTTTGGAACAATAATATGAATTTTTATCATCTGCAACATAGTACTCTTCTTCTTCTTCTTCTTCTTCTTCTTCTTCTTCTTCTTCTTCTTCTTCTTCTTCTTCTTCTTCTTCTTCTTCTTCTTCTTCTCCCTTCTCCCTCTCCCTCTCCCTCTCCCTCTCCCTCTTCTTCATGTAAACCTTGAATCTCACATCCTTCCTAATGATGACTGTGAAGTTAGAACAATCATTTCTACTCTTCTTATATTGGAATATAAAAATCAAATATTTCGTAGTTATAAAGCCATCTTCTTATTTCAAACATTTTCACCTTTTTTTTTAAAAAAAAAATATTTTTTCCTTGGGTGAATCCTTCCTACTACCTGTCTTATCTGAATTATGTTGGATATTTTTACCCCTATGCTATTGTTCTGAGCTTTTCACTCAAATGAACGTCCACTTCTATATCTACAGAGGAAGCACAGACTTACTAGAAAGCAACCTATATGGCATATTGATTAAGTTGTTGAAGGATGACTAGGGAGACCTAGGCTTTAAGACCAGCCTTAGCCATAGAAAATCACTTGGTGCCTTTGGAAAAGTCAATTTTTCCACCCAAGTCTTCTGCTGTGGAGAAACAAAGGGATATCCTCACAGAAGTCTCTCTGATCTCTCTTTTTTTTTTTAAATTTAAATTTATTGTTTTATCATAGAAAATAAAATACCTAACAGTAAAACAAACAAAATGAAACAAATCAGAAACATATCTTCAACCCTAACAACAACAAAAAAGAAAAAATAGTTTAAATAAATAAAAAAGGAAGATATATATATATATATATATGAAGAAAGAAGAATTCTCTCTGATCTCTTGATGCTGAAGTAGAATATAAATCCAACAAATAAAGGAACAAAGGAACATAAGACAATGAGTTCCTTGAATTGGCAGTTTTACATTTCATGAAAAATATATAGTTTTAATTTGCTTTATGCTGATTGGTTTGTAAAAACAATTTTCCCAAGAGCAGAGTGATATAGAAGTCTTGTCTTCTGATGACATGGCTGCTAGGCATCAAAATGGCCTGATTTTGATATAAGGCTATTACTGAATTTATCTCATGTTAGCGTAAGACATCATACAGACTATTGGTTTTATTTACGGCTTAATGTGAAGGGTGACTTACTTTAAAAAAATCAATGATTTTCTGCAATCAGTGAATCCATCCATCCATTTCAAAATTCAAGATTAGTAAATGATATAACTTCATATTCTTATTGATATATTTTGTACATATGTTATCTGTTATCTGATATATAAGTACAGTATACTAACAAGATTAATTTCAATTTTTTCTTGGTAATAAAGGAAATTCTCCAATAAATATATGCTGACAAATTCAAAAATAGTCACTATAGAGTACATTATTAATATCAAACTGGAATGAATTTTGAATTTCTAACACCTGAGGATTAAGCACCCCAATTTCAGATTTGTATTTACTTTATTGTAATTTGCAGTGAGACTTCAAAGATTATCCTATTAGATTTTATTTATCTAAAAGTTTATAAGCAACTTGGTTGAAAAAATCTTGGCATCATAATGATTTAGGTTTAGTCTTAAATAATTTTACTGACCAGTGTTCTAGAATCTGTTCTAGTGTTCTTTTGCACATTAATTAATAAAACAAATTTATTTATTGTTACAAAAATGTATATGGACACCCAACTCAGACAAAGTGACTCCAAGCAGCTTAGATAAGAAAACACCCCAAATATAAAACCCAATAAACACCTCTTGGAGATTCTCAGTCATCCAGGTCATGGTTCTCCCAAAGGTGCTTTTTTCAAAAGGCAACTGGACTTCCTGGTTTTACTTTGAAGACGTTTTTGCTTCTCATCCAAGAAGGTCAGAGCTAAAGAAGCTTCTTGGATGAGAAGCGAAACATCTTCAAAGAAAAACAAGGAAGTTCAGTTGCATCTTGACAAAAAACTCTTTGGGTCAATAAACACTCATTTATCTGGCAACAACAGTGAAACATATCGCTTGATGAATTTTGTATCACCCTGAGATCCCTTGGCCAATTGGCAAAACTTTGTCTTCAGGGTCTTTTGAAAGACCATCAAGGTCAGATCCAATCTTATCTCTCATTACATTATTTCTATATTTATGCTTTGTTTCCTCTACGCTAAGTTATTATTATTAATTTCATTAAATAAAAAATTACATATTATTCAATGGAAGTTTACAACCAAGAGTTGTTGCATGTCAGGTGGCACATTATGATGATGTGGATGAGGATGAGGATGATGAGGAAGATGGTTGGTCACATAGTCAGATGTTTAAACTGGATCTGGAATTTTTTGCCTACCTATCATCCATCCCAGGGGCTGATAATGTTAATGGTATTGTCACAAGATAGGGAAAATATACTATTTTCTGATGCACTCCAGGAAACAAAATATCTTGAACAAATAAGAAAAGAAATTATCTTAGAAGGACAGTTCTTATAGTGAGACAAAAAGAAAACATATCCTTTTAAACTGTACTTGAACTCTGTGGTATTAACTTTAAGCATATAGTGTATGTGAATATATGCTTAAAAATCTGCTTTTTTAAGTCTGCTATCCTATATGTGTATTTGGGAACATTAATTGATTTTACAAGAACTTTATCTAAGCATATGCAGTATGCATTAGATAGCAACGCCGGAAATGAAGATCCTTATTGTAAGTGTCATTTATTCTTAAAAAGTGTGTGCCCTAATATTTTTGTATCTATTTAGTTAACCAATGGATCCAATAATTTCAATAAATTGAAAGAAATGATTTCAATAAACACACACTGAATATTTTATTATGTCACTCTCATTTTTCTGAACAAAAGCTAGTTTTTGGTATTACGTAACTTGTAAGATTTATATGTTTTCTGCATATCTTCTAGATTTTTTTCAGTTGCTTAATAAACAGTTCAGTTAAATCAATTCAAAAGTCTAATTAAAAGTTAAGATATTTTCAATTTCAAATGAAGATTTAAGTTTGGCCATGACTGCACAAATGAAGCTATTTGTATCACAAATCTTTTGGAAAGAATAATGAGTGACATTCAATCCCATGATGGCCCAGGAGATGCTCCATTGCCAAAATCTCATGACATCTTGTACAAAAATTTGAAGACTAGTGCAGCTTTTTAATCACTAGTCTGAAAAGTTCATATTTATTTATTTATTTGTTTTAAAAAGTATAGATTGACCCTGTGGACATATTTGTAGATTCATAAAACCCTATTGCTTTTCAGACTAAAAGACTGGGGGAAAACATACTAAATTTTCAACTTTAGCTAATGAATATATTTATCTTCCTAGACTGCAAATTGTGTAACCTCAATATAAATAGTTTCCCACTGCACTCAGAAGCTGCAGGTGGAATGAGAAGGATGCTCTTACTGGTCTATCTGCATCTCTAAATTTCCATGCTATTTGCTGAATCAATTCTTTTTTGACATCATTGTATGAATTATTTCGGTGTTGAAGAGCAAGTTAGAAAGAATATCCTAGCTTGAATATTTGTCTTGACAGATTCTGATGCAGTATATGATTTATAAATGCAAAAATATCTTTCAAAAGACATTACTTCTCTAATACACTCTACATGCTTGGCAAAAATACATTAAAAAAGCTAAGCTAAGGGGAAAAAAGAAGTCCTTCTGATTTACAAACCACAAATATTGAGAAGGTAGATCTTACTAGACTGGCTAATTATAAGAGTGCAATAAAACTCTTAGTTTGAAATACCAAATAGGTTACAAGAATCTTAATGTAAGATTTATGCATGTAAGTGCCAATAGAATTACTTACTTCTAATTAGGCCTAAAGGATGATGATAACAAGTAAAAAAGAAATTCTCTATAACAGCAATTACTTTATATATATTTTTTCTGAGAAAGAAATAATGGAAACAGCACATTTTTGGAATAAAATCACACATTTTACTCCAATATCACAGAATAAATAAATTGAATTGGACATGATCATATTATAGTCTATTGAATAGGTATTATAAAATACATTTCCTTAATTAGAGTATTTTCTATTTAAAATAATACCACAACAACTGGCAATTAATGTTATCAAAGCAATTTGCTTCCTATCGCCTTCCAAAATTGCTTCCTTCTATCCTATAGAAATACTAGAATGATTTTTTTTTTCTTTGATTCAGTCTTGGAGATGGCTGGACAAGTCCCTGCAGTTTTCTTGGCAAGGTTTTTCAGAAATGATTTGCTATTGCTTCTTTCCTAGGGCTAAGATAAGGTGATTGGATCCAGGTCACCCAGCTGACTAGAACTCATGGTGTTCAGGTTTCTAGCCTGATGCCTTGACCACTACAGCAAACTGGCTCTCATATTAGAATGATACTGCAGCGTAAGTAGAATACAACTTCTAGTGTTTTAATGGACTTGGCAACATAGTTTCCTTTCGAAGAAGATGGCAGTGATTTGAGAAGTTTTTTCAGTGACCCAATCTAGTTACTCACCTGCTTCTTCTGGTGGTCTGTCAACCAAGAGCCAATCTTATATAGCAGGTGTTCCTAAATGTTTTGCCACAATGCCTCCTGTTAATGTAATTTTAACATATACACTTTCCTAAAATTCTAAACATTAAATCAGCAGAAATGAACAATGAAAACAATACAATGGAACTTTTGGAAAGATGGATTAATTGTAGCAATATAAATAAAAGGTTCTTCAGATTTCCCCTGAACTCTGTCAGCACCTCCCTAAGGGAGGTACACCTCACAGTTTGGGAAACTCTGCAGTGTAACTTTTTCATGTTCAAAAAATGTTCACTATGCATTCCTCTCTAGCATAATTAACAGTGTTTTATATGAAACTGTACAAAATAATGAAAAAAGGGGAAAACATAAAAGAAAGAAATAACCATTGAGAGAGTACAAAACTGAAATTATTAGGGAAAACAAGAAGTTTTTAATTAAACATAATTAGATGGTATACATAGTAAAGTCAGTGGCTAGTTAATTGCTGTCCGGCTAAAGAAAGATTTCACAAATGTTAATAGGATTTTCTAGACTCTGTGTCAGGGTTCCGAATAGCATCTGGAATTAAATCAGAGTCTGAGGCAAAGCTTTCCTCAAAGTTCCAATTTATTAACAGAGCCATGTCAGCACGGCTGGGAGAAATCCCGAATCTGAAGTCTTCAGGATTTCTCCACCCAGTTGAAAGTTCAAGCCTTTGTCCCCACACCCCCAAGTTCATCACATGAACCAATCTTCATCTGGTAGCTTGATAGGAACTCTACCTTCTTCCGTGCAGGTGCAGGACAAAGGATGACATTGACAATCTAGAAGGAATTTGTTGTGGCTACATGCAGACATCCCTCATGCAACTGCCCCTCCCAAATTCCCATAGCAAAGAATACATTTTAAACTAGCATAAAGTGTGGCAGGCCAAAGATCCAAAGAAAATGGCTTCGGCCTGACACTCTGCTTGTCAGAAAATAAATTTACAGACGGGCCATTGGGTTACAATGGGGCAATCTTTGTCTAACAGTTGTTAATTTTTATGTGGATGTTTGTTTGAGCCTGGGGTCACATAAAGCATGTTTGGCCCTGAGATTACAGAAAGGAGTTTTCTAAATATATCCAGTTTTGTTTGCCAGGCTACCTCCTTCTAGCAATTAAGTATGCCAGCTTCTTAATAAAACTGAGATATTTGTTGCAAATAATATACCTGGCCTATACATATACCCCAATTGAGAAGAGGAGCATAGATGAGGTAATAAAATAAATATCTATTCACACATTTATATGGGACTAACAGAGTAACTAAATAGCCCATAACTGAATGGATCATTATTTCATAGATACTTTCTTACCTAAACAGAGAAACAGATTGATCATGAGTCATCAGTGGGAATGAAAGTGACTTCTTATCAGCTTTCCCAGTGAGTGGGGAACTTTTCCTTGTGGGAAGTTGGCAGGGAGCATCAGAAATCTTCCTTCCTTCCTTCCTTCCTTCCTTCCTTCCTTCCTTCCTTCCTTCCTTCCTCCCTCCCTCCCTCCCTCCTTCCCTGTTCTTTCCTTCCACATCAGGTTTACACTTGTTGCTGGCTTCCCCATACATTTAATATAAAATAATATATATCATGCTGGGTTGGAAAGGGTGCATGGGGATAACATGAGGTCATGAAGGTGCATGGGGATATGCAAAAAGTATTGTGTGAGTTGGGGAGATGAGTGGGAATGGGTGGGGGCACAGGTTTGAAAATATGAATGGGAATGTGAAAATGGTCACTGTGGTACAAGTGCAGACCACTGAGGAGCTTGCATGGGTGTGGAAGACATATTAGAACAACTTGAGACCTTCCCTGCCTGCTTGCCCATTGCCAATATTACTTGCCAGTTCCCTCAAAAAAACCCTTTGCTTGTGGAAAGGTGGCAGGAAGCATGGGCAATTCTAATCAAGTTCATACTTCCTGCCAGCTTCTCCTTTGACTTGTGGGAAGCTGTCAGGGAGCATTGAAAATCATGAACAAGTGACCATTGCTAGCCACAGCAGCACTGAAACAGCCACAAATTTGAAAAACTTCAGTCCCATAGGAATCAAGGGCACTAGATTTTGGATGCAATTTGTAATTTAGCCCACTTGAGGTACATTGATGCAAAAATTGTTCGCCTGTGATACGCTGTTTCACCCAATTGAAAATTTCAAACAAATAGACATGAGAGTTATATTAGTATATAGTTATCAGTCTAAAAACATGATTGAATTGATTGTTTATAATGAAGGATTGAGAGAATTAATCAAGAATACAAGACTGATAAGAGTCTGCTGTTAGACAGATTTTTTTGGGGGGGGTATTAAAATATCAAGAGTTGATCTTTTGAAAAAATGGAAATGAAAGCAAGTGAATAAAATAAGAATGAAAATAGAATCTAGGAAAGTAATCAATCCTGTATGAAAAAAGTATTTGAAGATAAATGGACCCCTCAAAAAATACATGGTAAGGAGAAGGTATGGAAGCTCTTTAGTAGAGAGTTTGTTTGTTTGTTTGTTTGTTTGTTACTTTGTCAAACATGTACAAGATAGCAGGTATAAGTATGAACATGGACATGAACGAAGGAAATGAATACAAATAAATGGGGACAGTAGGACAGGGACGGTAGGCACGCTGGTGTGCTTATGCACACCCCCTTTATGGACCTCTTAGGAATGGGGTGAGGTCCACAGTAGACAGTTTAAGGTTGAAGCTGTGAGGGTTTGAGGATGTAACAATGGAGTCAGGTAGAGAATTCCAGGCGTTGACCACTCTGTTGCTGAAGTCGTATTTTCTGCAATCGAGTTTGGAGCGGTTTACCTTGCAATATTCTGGAAGTTGAAGTCCACAC
>QLTV01002266.1:427418-459097 GCA_003457575.1 Thermophis baileyi
CAAAATTTCAAGCCTGGTGGCATAAGGGATTCTATTGTGAGTAGAGGAGTGGAGTACTCTTCTTGTGAAATACCTCTGGACCCGCTCAATCGTATTAATGTCCGATATACAGTGTGGATTCCAGGCAGATGAGCTGTATTCAGGAATTGGTCTGGCAAAGGTTTTGTATGCCCTAGTTAGCAATACAATGTTACCGGAAAAGAAGCTTCGCAAAATTAGGTTAACAATCCTTAATGCCTTTTTGGCAATGCTGTTACATTGAGCTCTGGGGCTTAGATTGTTTGAGATGAGTACTCCTAGGTCCTTGACAGAGTGAGGGTCGTCTACGAGGTCATTTCCGCCCAGCTTGTATTTGGTGTTCTGATTTCTATTGCCAATGAATTGTGGTAGAAAGTGTCATTATGGTGTCTGAAATTACTCTAATAGGAAATATGAGAGGATATGGTTGAAATGTTGATATGGAAGGGATTAAAAATACATTTAAGAGAATTTAAAAAAAAATCAGAAGAAAATTCTTTATTAAGTTCATATAGAAGAAAGTATAGTTGCAGAGAAAGCAATCAAAGACAGAAGAAATATTAAATTAAAAGAGGCAGAGGAATGCAGGGGAGTTTTCATGGAAATAAAAAAAATAGTAAAACTGAAATAAGGGAATGTTCGAAAAAGTGTTTCAAAAAAAGCCTTGACTATGTGTCAGAATGGTCAAACAAGTGGCAACCTCAAATCTCAACCAACAAATGCTCAGTGTTACACATTGGCAAAAAAAAATCAGAACATAAAATACAAGCTAGATGGTCATGACCTTATAGATGATCCTCACTCTGTTAAGGACCTTGGAGTACTCATATCTAATGATCTAAGTGCCAGAGCCCACTGTAAAAACATTGCCAAAAAGGCATTAAGAGTTGTTAACCTAATCTTGCGTAGCTTCTTCTCTGGTGATATTGTACCTATAACTAGAGCATATAAAACATTTGCAAGACCAATTCTCGAATACAGCTCATCTGTCTGGAACCTGCACTACATATCGGACATTAATACAATTGAGAGTATCCAGAGATATTTCAGGAGAAGAATCCTCCACTCCTCTGTTCGCAACAGAATACCTTATGCAACCAGACTTGAAATTTTAGGCCTAGAAAACTTAGAACTACGCCGCCTTCGATCTGACCTAAGTGTAGCACACAAAATTATATGCTACAATGTCCTACCTGTCAATGACTACTTCAGCTTCAACCGCAACAATACACGAGCTCACAATAGATACAAACTTAATGTAAACCGCTCCAAACTTGATTTCAAAAAATTCGACTTCAGCAACAGAGTGGTCAATGCCTGGAATACATTACCTCTGTAGTTTCTTCCCCAAACCCCCCAAACTTTAACCTTAGACTGTATACCATTGACCTCACCCCATTCCTAAGAGATCTGTAAGGGGTGTGCTTAAGCGCACCAACGTGCCTACCGTCCCTGTCCTAATGTCCCCATGTATTCGTAACCATCTCATGTACTCATAACCATGTTTATACATTTTATGTACTCACAATCATGTTTATACTTTTTCTGTAATCTTATATATGCTTGATAAAATAAATAAATAAATAAAAATAAATAAATAATAAATAGAATGAGGGCAGGCACAGTACGCCATCCTGCTCCCACCAGATATTATATAAAAAAATGTGATCAATGCATTTCCATCCCATATCCAGGTCTAAACCCTGACTGGAAATGGTCCATTTAATCTGTTTCTCCATACTTGACTACACAATCAAGATGAACAGCAACACACACACATATACACAAGAAAATGAGGTTAGAGTCTAAGATCAAGACAACTCAGAGAAAGGTTAGTCAGTTAGGGAATTACAATTGTTATTGGATAGCAATGAGATATACTAGTACTATAGGTCCATAGAAATGGAGGGCAATATGCAGTTATATTTGTTATACTTTTCTAATCATCTGTATAATGAAATATATATATATTACACCATCTGTATATTTGATATTCAGAGCCACAGTTATATCTTTTCACCAGAGAGCTCAGACTCTTAGTATATGTGTGAATTTTGCTTTATTCTTCTGCTTTTTATATTTTTATATTTTATCTCCAAAGATTATTTAAGTTCCTAAATTATATTAAATTGAGATAGGTACTGTATATTTAATTGAACTAATTATAATAATTAGCTGATACCCTTCAGATATAATAAAAGTACAATTCCAATAATTTCCAAGCAGGATATTTCTGCATAGAATCTAAAAACTTTCTTCATTGTGGCTCATATGTCTAGTAGAACTGGACTCCGATTAAAATCCATCTATTTCCCCTCCTTCTGATTTTTTATAACTGTTGTCAAATGACATTAATTTGTTCTTCTATTTCAATTTTATTTTTTGTTAAAGTAAATCATATGTCAAACATCATTTTGGAACTTAAAGCTTCTTACAAAAGCTCTGCTCACATCTGAGACAGTTAAAAACTTTAGATGGCAAGAATTAACGGATATTTATTTATAGAGTTAACATTCATATTTACTCATTTTCCATGTATAATGGGCTACAATGCACATAGCTTTGTCATCTTTCCTGGCTTTGAAGGGTTCAAGGATTCAATCAGCTGTGGTGAAAATATTTGCATTCTTTGTTCCATGTCATACTACTTATAGATTTATTCATCACAAAAAGTTTTTTACGCAGTTTATTTTACATCCTAAAGATACCAAATGTAAACATACAATATATTTGTCCTAATTAAATCTAAGCTCTTAAGACAGCCATATTCAAGTACCACCAAATGATAAGAGTCAGCTCTACTAGTCATTGCTCACAATGTAATGAGCTGGCCAAAGGAGCATATGGAAGCTGCCAATGGAGGCTGGAAGCTCCTCACAAACTAGGAAAGTTTCCACTTCAAGTCAACAGTCAGAGACTGTACAGGAGTTGGAAAGGTCGGGGAGAAAAAGAGGACTAAGTTCTGCATGACTTCCAGACCCAGACAGACAGATAGGTAATGGCCAATTACCAGACACTGTAGAAAAAGACAAGGAGCAGAAGATAGCAGTGGTGACAGATGTAGCAATGACAAGTGACAGCAATATCTGGAAGAAAGAATATAATAAGCTAGAGAAGTACAAGGGACTGAAAGAAGAACTAGAACTAGAGAAGATTTGGAAAGTAAAGGCCAAAGTAGACCAGTGGTGGTAGGAACACTTGACACTGTGGCTCTAAGCTGGAAAATGGTTCCAACCAACAGATCCGAGAAATAATTGTCAGAGCTCTCTGTCCAAAAGTCCCAGGCTGGTAGATGACCAAGATTGAGGAAAATACATGCCACCCATAGAAGTGAGAAGGGAATTATATATGTATATGAATGTGTGTGTCTCTGTGTGTGTATCTGTATCTGTCTGTGTACATGTGATGCCTTTATATACAGTATATGCAGTGTGGTAGTCTAGCAATGAAGACACTCACCTCCCATTTGGAAGGTTGAGAGTTCGATCCTAGGCAGTGACAGGTGTTTTTCTCTCAGGGTGCAAAGAGAAAATATCTGCTGCGAACTTGATGTAGGCATCAGGAAGAGCATCTGACCAGTAAACGCTCAGCTCCATTCAATCAGCACAACTCTATCCAAATAAGGGACTACAGGATCGTAAAAAGAAAATAAAACATACACACACATGCACACACACATGGACATTGTATACACACACATATACATACAGAACAAACATGTGTACCTGTGTGTGTATTATACTGACATCATAAAATATTAGCATATCTCCCTGAAGGATATTCAGTATGGTTAAACTGCTATTTTCCTTAACATAGATGAAGTAGCTGCTGTGATTGGGTGCCAGCATTCAAATATGATGAAGCCAATGGAGTGCTTTTCAGGAACTGTTGGCAGTGGAAATGAAAGACTGACACTGAGAAAATTGTATCTTTAGTTTGTTGAGCTCTGATGCAGTCGCAGAAAACACCAACATTCACAAATAAACAAAACAACAAATGTTTCAAACTGACAGCACATAATTGAACATATGAACAACAGATTTGGAATCTCAAGTACTCTAGACATCTGTGACACTACTCCATCTGTCATATATGGTGGTTTTGTGGAGGTGATCCAGATTTTTGACTGGTTTTAAAACCACCACAGTGGAAAAATACAGTCCACTTGTAGAAGCATTTATATTATGCATATACTAGACACTGTTGAACAAAATATGCACATTAGTTATATTTCAGGCCAGCCATGAAAACAAATGTTGCATACCTGGCTGCACATTGTTTTTTTGGTTTTATTCATGTTTTCAGATCACAACTGAAATATCTCCAAGTGTAGATTACATTAAATATTAATATATTGTGCCAGGAAAATGGCTTTTCTTGATAGCATTAATCAAGACAATATTATGACCTCATTCAACATTCCCTTTGTTCAGTTTTCTACAACTTCAAGTTTAAAATACCTTTCATTATTAAATGCTGCTATGAACTACAGAGGTGAAATAAAACAAATATATTTCAAAAGTGAAAAAATATCTTGTTGTCTTATTTGACTATTTAATCCAATGTTTAATTATAGTATATGTGTATGTATTAATATATTTATATGGTTTTTGTTTTCTTTTATTTTTATAAAACAGTTGAAATGAAAATAAACCTATAGGCTTCATAAAACAAGAACAGAAGTAGCAGAAGTTGAATGAACAATGCCATCCATAAATGGAGGGGGTGGGAAATCAAAGACTTCTTTCTTGCTGCTAATTTTGTTAGTGACTAAATTAGTATGACACTGCTGGGAGCAGCGGGAGATTTTTATGATACATTAGTTAGAAGGAACAAATATGATGAATTGTGTTAATTATTAAAAACCCCAGCTATTATAGATTTTTGTTTTAAAAAAAGTAAAATATTCTTCTTCTTATTCCACTAACCTTCTTTAACTTTTCTTGAAGTGGGCTTTAAAAATATAAATGAAAGGACAAAGATAAATTTGTCCTTTCTCAATTATTAGTTATACACAGAATGTGGACTTACTTCTCAACATAGAGTATGTATAAGAAACAACTTTTTTACATACTTTTTCAGTGACCAAGAGATCAATTGTAGGATGTTAGACATAGTAATATACTTCACCAAAAATATTTGTAGTACATGCTACATATGTATAATATACATTCCCTTTGATATCTCTATGCCATCAATTTTCCATATGTATGGTCATTATTGTATTTGGAATATATTAATACCTTTAAACTGCTAAACAATATAGACAAGTAAAATTATAAAATTCATTATCAAAGATGGCTAGCATTGACCAAAACTGAAAAATTATTTAAAATGTAAGTGAAGTGTGAATACTGCTACCTAATAAAATGTCAGTAAAAACACAAATGTAACATACATATACAGCATGTATTGTCAGGCAGAAGCAATCAGAGCCACTCATGAATAGCTTGTCAGCAACTTTATTGACTTCTACCTATATTACAAGAATCTCCCCAGATGGCTTATTTTCCCCTGGGAACAAGCAGATAAAGTTTCATGGATCTTGGTGTGTGTGTGTGTGTGTGTGTGTGTGTGTGTGTGTGTGTGTGTGTGTGTGTGTGTGTGTGTGTGTGTTTCCTCTTATGGCTTTCCAAGTACTCAAAGCCAATTCCCTGTTTGATACCTCATTCCAGCCTTCTGGAGTTTCCCAACACATCTTCATGTATACAAGGATTTTTATTTTAGTATGTATACTATATAGTATAGGAGTATGTTCTTTCACTGTGTATATAATTTATATATAAATAGAAGAGTAAATAATTAAATATAGTTAAAACAAAGTATTTGATACATGGTTAAAAATAGAACTTGTTATAGTTTCACTGAGACTTACGAATACCAAATATTTCTTGGGTTGTGCCTACAATTTTTATTTTCCTGTCTCCTTCTTATTCATTTATATCCATTTATTAAACCATATCTGTTTGGTTCTTTAATCAGTCTGATTAGAAAAAATAATAAGTAAGTCTTCAGATTTCTGCTACACTGGAGAAATGTTAATCTTACTCAACAATTGGAGCATGCTGTCATCTAGGAACTTTTAAGAAGCTTATCTTAAAACTGCATTTTGTGTGCCCATTAAAGAAAAATCTTTCTTTAAAAATGTTTACATTAATTCTCACTTGACAGGACCTCTATTGTTCTGATTCAGAACAATCAGAAAAAAATTAATAATGATAATAAAAAAATCTTCAGTTTAAGATTAGTCTAAAATATTCCAATTTTCTTCAAAAACCCACAAAATTGGAATATAGGATTCTGCTGAGTACTAACTATTCTGCTTGACACAAACTGTTATTTAATGCATTTTTTTTCTGTCTTTCATTGGAAAAAGTTTAAGTGCTTTCACTGAAGGTGGAAGTACAAGGGCAATACTGTTGAACAGAATTTGAACAAGGGATTTAGAAAGAAAGAAGTAAGTCTAGAGAGTACTATCATGAACCCTGAGATTCCCCTAACCCCAAAAGGAAAAGATTAACAGAAGCACCAGCAGATAAAGAAGATTAAAAAGGAGGAGACAACAGAAAAGTAGCGGTGGAGAGAAAACCTACAACAAAAGAAGTGTCAGCAGATCCAGAGCAGAAAGGAGGGTAACACTTCACAGTGTGTAAAGTGGATATGGAGAGATGTCAGTTAAAGCTGCAAGATGATAAATAGTAAGGAAAAATTGAAGTAGTGGGATGGAAATTATTAAAGGCATTGATGTAGGAAAATATAGAGGTGATGACGGAAATTCTAGTTTTAGAAGCAAATAAAAAATGGATACAAACAGCATGGATAGAGAAACTAGAGCATACAATGATCGCATTTCAAAATGTAATTATGATTTGGCTTTAGCTGAAGGGGCACAGTGCATGGCCATTCTTATGTGATTTTTAAAAAAGGAAAAAAAGAAAAAAATCAGCAGTGTCTAATTAGTGTTTAGGTGAGAATACCTAGGAAATCCTGTGGCTATATGCTTGTATGGGAAAAAGCATCCCAAGAGGAAGGGGGAAAAAAGGAACACAGCTTCCATATTGTTGCCTATAAAATTGTTTGGTTGGGTCCTTGTAGTCACAAAGAGGTAAGTTTGGATAAAGGAAGACCTCTAAAGGAAGAGGAAAACAAACAGATTACATTCCCCCCCCCCCAAAAAAAAATCTTCCCATTTCCTCATTATAAATACACATTTTTGTTCACTTCTCAGTAGACTATGCATACTCTAGGTGTTTTATATAATGTACAATTTACATTTTGCCATAAGTAAGGCAAATTCTTGTTCAAATTAAGCTTGACTGCTTTTGATTTCCTGAACATATCCGTGCAGTTTTCCTGGCAACAGAACAAATATAGTTAGCCATTCCTTTCTTCCATTATGGCTTTCTTTTTTCCAACTTCCCAATCTAGTCTACTGCTCTTCCATTCTCTAATTATCCCAATCCAGATACTAACCAGATGAAGAATTTCTTTTAATTTTTAATGTTTGCATAAAATATGAAACTGAGCTATTATTATCTCTCCTGGGACAAGAAAATATTGAGTCTGGGACTTGTCTTCAAGTTTTAATGTGCAATATTTTTGCCAGATGTGACTTTTCACAGTGAAGATGCTGTGTGCCTGATACTGTGCAGTTTCCTGGGCTCATCTTTCAGTTTGGGTTATAGCAAATGAACTCTCTATCCCTTAGGCTATTTTCAAATGATTGGGGACCAACAAGCAAACTTGACTGCCGAACTATCTCAATATTCTTCTAATTACTTCTGACAACAAAATCATGTTGCCATCATACCTTCATGTAACTGACTTTTCCCCAAGTATGCTATGTCTATCTATAACTAACTGCTGGTATGTTCAGTTGGCAGCAATGTTTCATCATAGGAATACTGAAATAACTTTTTAAAAAGAATCCAGTCATATTTTTATTCTTGTTGTTTCTCTTTTAATGGCACTGTGTTTGCATTCATGTGCAAAAAATGCATTCATTTGGCAAAGGAACCATGATAGTTGACTGAGATCTGAGAAAGAGAATCTTTCATAACTGTCACCACTACCACTAGAGTATGAAAAGTTATTGCTATAACTGATAGTCCATTATTACATTAATGGATTTGTTTGGTTCCCTTAGTAGCAGCAGTGGGGAATTGGGCACCGAAACATTCTTTTAATTTTCTACAATTATTTCCACTGATTCCTCCTACTTTTGAATAGGGATGTTTCTAGGCTTTTTTCACATGACTCCAATGGGGTTGTCAAAATGTCTGACATAGAACCAGTCAGATAACAGTGAGACATGAGGAGAAATTAAAATTAAAATGTCTACACTAATAACTCTGTTTGCTACTCTGTTACTAGTAATCCCAATTGGTGCTCTTTGTTTCTAGAATGTTTTTTAAGTATTAGTGCTTTTTAATTTTTAATTTTTATAATGTGGTTTATTTTACACCATCCAAAGTCACGTTCTATGAGGTGGGCAGCTAAGTAAATAAAAATATTCAATGAGAGCATTTTATCTGCACAAACCAGATGAAAAGGGTGGACGTTGGGATTCAAAACAGTCATCAGTCAAAACAGCACAACAGAAATGCTGAGACCAAGGTAGACAAGGACATTCCTACACCAGACTCACCTGACCAATTCCCTTTAGCATTTTCACTGCAATCTATGCCCTCATGCACTACAATTAACTAAGTAGAAGGTCTCCTTCCATTTTCCCTGAAAAAGCACTATTTTCATGCTGAAATATCTTGGATCATTGCCTGCCTGTGAGAAGGAGATTTTATTACAGAAATAGGTATCATTTGCTGTTGCTGTTGCCTACTGAATATTTTTTCCCCACTTCTGAAAAAGAAAGATTCCTGAGTTTCCTGAAGATCTCACATCAGCCAATATGATTTTTTTCTTCCAAGATCAGACAAGTTGAATTAGATGCTTTCTCATGTATGTTAAATTTCAAATTTTAAAATCTTGCTATTTATATTCCACATTAAGAATGTTTGGTTGTTTCTGGAAATCACATGGAAAAGAAATGCTTCTTTTAAATCTCTTTTCAGTATTTTAGTTCAAATACTCATGTGAAAGAAAAGAAACATCATATGTATTTATTCAAACATGCCGTAGAAAAAACTCTAACCTGTTCAGCAAAGACTGTATTGGGCAAGCTGACCTTATATAAATAAATTATGGAATATAATTATAATCAAAAGTAAAAGCCAAACTGGGGGGGGGAATATGTTCAGGTTCTCAAAGGAAAGGATCCATCAGTCATGCATCTCAGTGGTGAAATCCAATTTTTTTTACTACCGGTTCTGTGGGCGTGGCTTGGTGGGTGTGGTGTGGCTTGGTGGGTGTGGCTTGGTGGGCATGGCAGGGGAAGGATACTGCAAAATCTCCATTCCCATTCCCAGCCAGCCAGAGGTGGTATTTTCCGGTTCTCCGAACTACTCAAAATTTCCGCTACCGGTTTTCCAGAACCTGTCAGAACCTGCTGGATTTCACCCCTGATGAAAATTGGTTGTACAATCTCAGTTCATGAAATGCTAACTTTAGAGAGCAGGACAAAATTGGTTGTACAATCTCAGTTCATGAAATGCTAACTTTAGAGAGCAGGACAAAAAACTAGCTATTAACTTGGACTGCCACTTCTTTTCCAGTGTAGTTTTAAAAATCACCCAATTGTACTATAATAAATAAAAATCTTTATTTTTTATTGCTTTCCCCAAGCTTCACAAAATATAGTGTAAATTGGCCTGTCATCATTATCTACTGAGCAAATGCCTGAAGGTATGCAAAGAGTACCCATTTAGTATATATGTGATTTCTGGAAGAAAGGGAACAACTAAAGGGCTACAAGGTTCTTCCTTAGCTCTTCACAGAAAAGAAAATACAGAAGCTAGAGATAATCTTGCTTTAGGCTGTAACGGTAACCACTAGTGCATTCTTCATGAGCAACTTGAAATCACAAAACAAAACATGAAATTTATATTTTATTCAGCATTTAAATATCGATATTCCATGCTCATTATCTCTTTTGTATACTGAAAACAATATATATTTTTCTTCCAATATTATTCATCACATCTGTCAAATTTTAATGTGTTTTATTATTGTTGTTATTATTGCCTATCAACGATTACATCACAAAACATTCAGCAGGAAAAAATATATAATTTAATTAAGAGTTGTAGTCTTTATTTGATTGATTCTCTTATTATCGTAAGGTTACATTTTCACAGCGGTAAATAGATATGAAGTAATCCAGGCTAATATAAATATACAGGCACTATTTAGGAAAGCTTTAAAACATTGTTTTCAAACATAAGTTATTTTATTTCTCTATTTTACAAAGCCATCCACCTCATAAACAAGTGACTCTCTATGGTGTACAACAAAACTAAAGCAATACATTTCTAAAATAAATATCATTAATATTAAAAATATTTTAAAATGTATAAAAGCAGTTCAACAGGAATAATAGCTGGAGTTAATAGTAATGGAGCCACCTACCTAATTCAGCCATTACTTGCCATCCCCAGTCCTGCTATCACAACCATGTCTTAACAGATGAGATGATGGGGTTATCATCACCTCAGAAAGGAAAGGATTCCACATCATGGGGGCTACAGCAAAAAAAAGGCCCACCTCCCAGGACCTGCTTGATGTATCTCCCTAGACAATGGAACCTGTAATGGGAAAATGCCCTTTCTATATCTGGTGAGACAGGTAGATGAAATCAGGGAAAGGCTGTTCCTCAAATAACCCAGTCCCATGTCATGTCAAACTTTAAAGGTGAACACAAGTATCTTGAATTGGACTTGGAAACAAACTGATAACTAGTGCAGCTTGCACAGCAGAGGTGTAATGTGTGTTCTACCAGATATATACATAGATAACTCGTGCCAGTGCATTTCACACCAGCTGAAGTTTCTAGATACCCTTCAAAGGTAGACCCATGTAGAGAAATTGAAAATAATAATGCATATTAATATGTGGCATGATGAAAGGCATGTCATATGGCTGTCTATGCTATATTCTTAGATGATAAGATATATGAGGTGTGTGTGTGTGTGTGTGTGTGTGTGTGTGTGTGTGTGTAAAGAGACAGAGAGAGACAGAGAGAGAAAGAGAAAAAAAGTGAGAGGGGGGAAAGGAGAGGGAGAGAAACTAAGTTTATCTTTATCCAAATTCAGTAGAAAGTTTGATTTATATTCAAGAACAAGATTACCGAAACACTGACAGAAAGAGAGAGAGAGAGAGAGAGAGAGAGAGAGAGAGAGAGAGAGAGAGAGAGAGAGAGAGAGAGAGAGAGATCAATTTAGAGTTTTAATTGGTTACTGTCATTCTCATATTCAATTGATCGGGAATAATATTCAACAGCAAATCATTTTTTTTATATCAACACTAAATAGAAGGGAAAAAGACAGTAATTACATGGTATTAAGTGATGTAATGATGAAATATATTCATGTGACATACTTTCATATTTCCTTGTACAAATTCTTTCATTAATTTGAATTTAGATTTATGTTAGTTACATAATCATTTATACATTCTAGTCAGAATTTCAGCCCATATGTAGGCTAGAACCACCAGGGTTAAGTTTTACATTCCAATGAGAAAGCTCTTTGCACCATAATAGTTTATTCATCTGAAACAGGAATTATTCAACTTGAAAACCTTGGTAAACAACATGAAGAAGATGTGGCACATGTTTTGAAAGTAAACAAAGATCTGCCAGCCTGCCTAGGATTTATCACAAAAAATAATTTACATTTTCTTTATATCATTGAGCAGATCAGCCTACAGCAACTTTCCTAGAAATAAATTATACATTAAGATTTTATCACTAAAGCTAGAATATAAGCTTGAAATTGAAGCCGCTTATCATGTGGCTTCAATTTCATTTTCATTCAGCTAAAAATTTAATCTCATTGTTATAAGATATCTATAATCTACACAATAGAATCATAATTTGCATCTTTCATTGAATGTTGGAAATCTTAAATGAAAAGATGAAATTATCTTTTGCAAAAATTATCTTTTGTATATCACACATACAGTACATCTTCAATGTAGAAAGTATTCAGAAAAAAAAATCATCTGGCAGCTAAACAAAAACAAGTCAGACTAATCTCATTTCTTTCCTCCCCCTCCCCCCTCCCCCACGTGTCTTGCAGAAATTGTTTAACATGAATAACTATTCGGAAAATAATTATAATCCAGCTGATGATAAAAAAAAATATTTTGGCCCTGATTTATAGATTACTTTCAATTAATGAGATTTATAGATTTACTTATCTTGTTAGTATATTGTTATACTAACAACTTTCATCTGTGAGCCAATTAATAAAATAGTAAATGTTTTTGTCTTAATGAGAAAGACAGATTCCAGATTTTAACAAAATGACAACTACAATAGATATAACGATTGGGCTTGTCAGATTTATAATTGGCCTACTGCATATTTTGACTTCAATATAAGCAAAACATCTGTCCTTTAAAAAAAGACATCAAAGAATTAACTTCTCAATAGCAGCGCCTGCCTCATAGAATCAGGTTCATCCAGGCCAGGAAAAATGAGACTTCTTGCTTCACTGCATACGGTCTGTTATTCTTGCCATCTTTTATGACTTTTCTTTCTTTTACTGGTTTTATTGCTATGTTTTTATTTTGGTTGTTCTGGTTCACCCAGAGACATTAGAAGTCAGGTATCATAAAAGTTTAATAAATTATTATGATTGGTCACATAGACAGTCATAGTTAGTTTAAATTGGATTTGGCATTTTTATCCACCTATGGAGTGTTGCTTGATGATGTTAAAGTATCATTGCAGTATATAAGCTTTTCCCGCTAAAGCCTTTTGCAATTGACTGATGGAAATTTTGTCAATGTCAATTATGTTCAAGTGATTCTCCAGATGTTTTGGGATTTCACCCAAGGTGCCTATCACTATTGATAGTATCTTTGCTTTCTTTGGTTGCAGTCATTATTGAAGTTCCAAATTTATCTCTCTCCCTCTTGGATATAGGTCAGAATGTATGGGTGTGTGAAGTGCATGTGTATACATCTTTGTGAAAGGTTGTCTGAAAACATTACCAACTGCTTCTCAAAAAATCCACAAAAAATGCACCTTTTTTTGAAACACCCCTAAACATTGCAAGAAAGATTTTCAACTAGTTTCTCAACTGCAAGTTCATTATGTAAAGGAAACTAAAATTTTGTTTTCTTTGTTTTGAGTTTACTAATACCCTTTTATTGAATTACTTGTAATTTATTATTGTGACTTTGACCACTTTCTGATTTGTCACTGGGATATAGTGTATGTAGTAGTGAAGATATAAGACCAGAGATATACTCTTCATGTCTTCACAAAGTTTATAAACATAGATATTAACCTTAGGCTTATAAAAATCTAGATGAAGATAGATATAGTAACTGTTAAAATATAGAATTTCTCACCAAGATGGCTGCTGAATGGTAAGGAAACTTTTCTCTCGTGCCAACAATCTGCTGATTTTGCTGCCAAAGCTGGTTCTTTGACAGTGCTGCTGCTCCATGGATTTGAAAGGGAGCACTTAGGAATGATCCAAGACAGTTTTTGGATGGCCATGGACCCATCTGGGAAGGGGAATCTTGAAGATTCTGGTCAGAAAGCCCTGAGCATACATCTTCCTCTTGGCAGTTCATTTTCTTAAGCATCCTGGGTTTTAACTTCACTTTTTAAATCCTCTGTTTCATTTCACTTTTCATTTTTAAAAGTTGGTTGCGGATTGGCTATCAAGATTTACTATTATTACACAGAAGATTTTTAACTTTACTTCTAGGCCATCCAGATACAGAAATCTGCCAACTAATATAAACAAGGCATCGTTCATTAACCATGGATACATTATTGGACAATCTGAGGAGCAAGTTGGGAACAGATTGACCTGGATAAATTTTATCTGTATGGTTGCTAACAGTAGACACTGACTTAATAGTATACAAGTAATAATTCATTAAGGCTTTTATGCAAAAACAAATGTACAAGAATTTTAGCATTTTGGCTTTTGATTTATATGGATTAAAAGGGCTAATCTTAATTTTAGAATGTTAAACATTTCCATTCTAAAGACTCTGAGCAGCTACCAAATTAAAATAAATAAAAGGAAGAGTATAGCTTAAAGGTGAGGAATACGATATACATGCTGGCTCAGTTCTAGGAATCTCATAAAGGATTGAAAAAATTAACAATACTGAGTTAAATGAAACACTGATTTGATTCAGTGTAATGCAGCTTCCTATTTTTCTAAATAGGGGATGATTAAAATGTAACTAATAACATACTAACTGATTAAATATGACATTTTAATATTATAACAAGAACAGTGCTAGCAAACTACAATAGAAGAATTCTACTTTGCTTTTCACTAGAGATGTTAGCTATTATTAGTGAGAGTTATCCTAGACTCAAACGAAGTGTCTGGTTTGACTTCCATGACTAGCCAACTGAAGGAACCATCTGCTTCCATTCAGTTTTCCCAGTTGTGATTTTATTACTCAGTTTAATACATTTTCAAATAGTGCTAATTATCTTTTGCTTGAGTGACTGACATCCCAAGAGCTGTCTTGCTTACAAACACTTTCTATGAGGTTAACTATAACATTCACTTCGATGTATGATGTTCACTCTATATCACTCTATAAGAAATTGTCTGCTATCAGACAATAAAAACAAAATGTCATTTCAGCCCATCTTCAAAATATTCATTCTTTCTTCTATTATATTATTGGGTTGTTCCACTATGTATCCAATTCTATTCACTGAGATTACCATAAGCAGCCCAAAGATCACTAACTCCCAGATGTATTCACAAAGTAAAATGATACTGAATTCTTAAGTAAAAGAAATCTAACACTGTCTATTCAATAACAAAATGTTCAATTGTCAGAATATCAAGGACCATACAGCTAGAATGGTTGTATTATATGAATACCAATCAGTTTTGGTATTCATCTGTTGAACACATGTAATTCTATAAATATTTCTGAATTTAATTTCTTTCGTCCTAATTAGGGACTCAGAAACAAAAGAAGGATGTGAATTGCAGTTCAAAAATATTACAGATATCTAATATTGGCGGGCTATCGTTGTGTAATTGTTAAATATATTCACACTATTTTAATTCTTTTTTTAATCACTTAGTCAATTAAATATGCCTAAAATTCAATAAACAGAATTTTTTTTTTAAAAAAAAGTGTCTACTCTTAGCTGAATTAAATGGGGTAAGAAGTTTTATGGATAAAGTTATCTAATTTTGCAAATAAAAGAGAAAGCTGATATGAAATATCAAGAAGATCATGATACCAACATAATGGTTTCTGCTTTTCATTTATTACAGAATTGTTCGCTTCATGTAGTCCATGTATATGAAAATCTTATATCTTATATAAGCTTATATCAGCATTTTGTTTTCAACCATATCAAAGCAGTTGGAAATCCTATAATTTATTTTAGAGTCATATTTGTCTCTGGTTATTACTTGCAATATCTAGTATTCAGAGGTGTAATACAAGCGAACATAAAAATATGATTTAGATATCATGGCTCATAGCCTTCGTCCTTCAAGAAATTAATTTAATTGCCTTTTAAAGCCATCCATAAAATTATCTTTATATTTACTTTCTCCTACCAAGAACACTAAATCATTTTTTTATTAAAAAAAGAAAGAAAGATGAAATTAAAAGGAAATTTAAACTTTAATTGTTAAAATGCAAACATTATATGTAGGGACATAAATTATACTACCCTGATCCTCTTGCAAATAAGTTAAATAAGAAAAAACACAAAGAAAATATAATCGTCCAGCCAGAGTACAAGATGGTCTTTTGTAAGTGGCATTTCTTTGGAAGAACAACTACAATGATACTAGTCTAGTTTCAGATTGATACTGCAGATTGCAAGATTTTTATCTCCATAAATAATGTCATGAATATAGCATGAAGACTGAAGGATGACTGAATTTAATACACCCAGTTTTATAACTTGTACAGAAAGAATGAAAACAAGACTTCAACACAACACAGAAAGCAAAGTCAAATTTAACTCAAATTCGGAGTAAACATTTTACCTTATTCTACAAAAGCAGCAGCTATCTAACATAGAAATTATTTAGGTTCAATTAACTGGGTTTTCTGTTTTTTCCCCTCTAGGATTCCAAACTTTAATTAGAAGCTATGACAATCCCATACTTTTCCCACCTCATATCTACATAGTTCACCTTTATCTTAAAAAAAATAATTAAAAAAACCTTTATCTATCATATTTTAGTATCTGACTTGTATTTGTCCCAAAGAGTTTGGTGTAGTGACTAAAGCATCAGGCTAGAAACTAGGAGACTAAGAGTTCTGGTCACTCTTTAGCCATAAATCTCCCAGGTGACTTTGAACCACTCTCTCCTTTTCCCTCCCTCTTTCTTTCTCCTTCTGTCTGTCATAGGAAAGAGGAAACAGCAAGTCTCTTTCCCCCCCCCCAAAAAAAAATACTTTCAGCAAAAAAAACTGCAGGGATTTGTCCAGGCAGTCAACAAGAGTCAAGACTGTCTCAAAGCTACCAATAAATAAATAAATAGCCCCAAACTTTAGTAAACACACTCGGAATGCATCTGGAGGCCATCAGTAGAATATCTGTACAAACTAGAAAAAAATTCTACCAATTCAAGTTTGGATTCAAAAGCAGCTTCAAGTCAAAGAAAGTGAATCTTATACCATATCGGAGTAAAATCTGTCACTGGAAAAAAGTAGACTAAATTATAATTCCACAGAGTTGTAGAACACACTTACTGAAATCCATTTACAAAATTCTTTTCTCAATTATATAGGCAATAAAAAAACTTTGGAGTCTTTCTTACAGACATATTATTTTGGTCAGGAATGACCAAGGATGCAAAAATACATCTTCAATCTGTCAATAATGACAATATATCAAATCTAAAGGACAAAGTTCCCAAGAAAATAAATCCACGGTCCTAGCTCATTTTCCAGATTGTCATGGATATGGTTGGATCCTTACCAAAATCAGATAGAGAATCAGTATATTTTGGCTATATGTGATTATGCCACTTAATATCCTGAGGCAATACCAAAGTTGTTGCCAGTAAATCAGTGAATGTGTGCATTAGAATAGGCACACCTAATGAGATTTTGGCAGACCAATCCCTAAACTTTCAGTCTATATCCCGGTTTGGGCCGATCTGGTATCAGTACTAATCCTTACCATCCTCAAAAACTGCAGGGAGTCATCAGGAGTCTATGCTACTTGAAAATGTCTCAGTCCCCCAAATGTTATAGCTAAAGCCCTATAGTAGATAATGAAATGGATTGAAAGTAACACAATGGATATAATGGTATAATAGTCTTCACATAAGAAACAAAATTAAATGCAGAGATATTGGTTGGTGTATAGCCAACTTGGTACTATACTGATGAAAAAGATTTTGAAAGACCAAACAGGGAAAAACATTATATTTTAAAAGTCTTTTTTTTTCCTGTCAAAATTGTAGAAATGATTTAGTAATTATATTAACAGAGTGATAAATATAACTCTGCAAAAGTTGATTTGGAAATTTCACTCAAAAGAGATTCACTCAGATTCCTACCTTTTTTTTTTTTTGCGTCCCTTTAATCTCTTAATTTGGGGTAAAATCGGACTGACTGGATGGAACTGAGTGTTTATTGGCTGGATGCCTTTACTGATGCCATGCAGAATTCATAACAGTTATTTTTTTCTTTGTGCCCTAGGAGAGAAACATCTGCCACTACCTAGGATTGAACTCTCAACCTTCTGAGTGGGAGGCAAGAGTCTTCACCACTAGGCCACTAGTGCCATTACATTCACTCATATACCTAAAAGAATGAAATAATTGACTTGGACTAAATTCCTGATTGGCTCTAAATCTTTTAGTAATTATTGTGATTTAATAATTTGATATAAGCAGAAATATTTTTGAACATAGTATAGTTTTTAAATTCCAATTCAATTCAAAAATCCAAATCAAATCATTTTTGTGAATTATATTTTCAATCTGAATTATTTTTATGATATAAATTAGATTGCTTATTCAAATAGGAACTATTCCAGTTTAAACTCACTCTCTCTTTTTTACTGAGATTATACGTAATTCTCTCTGCAGTTTACATTATCTGCAAATAAGATTGGAAAAAAAATTAGAAAAACAAGTATGACATAACAAAATAATTTCTGCTTATGCACCATGGAACAATAAACTCATTAACCAGACAAACATATACCCCTAAACAAGACAGAACACCCCCAAGGCATGTTGGGACTGTCAATTTTTAATGACTTTTTCTTATCGCAGTAAGACTAAGGCCATTCAGATTTTAAGAGAAATGCTGTTCCAAAGAAGAGTAACAGTCATTAGGAAGGCTAATAGTGAAATGATTCAAAGGCATTCCAACCCTCCCTGGTACATTTGATGGACAGAAACAAATAGATTTGATCTTGAACTATAAGGAATTGAATGGTGACAGCTTGCACATTGAATCAAATGCACATTCCATATTGGATACCATAGATCAGTAAAAACAAATTTTATGAGAGCTAAAATTTCCAGGCCAAGACGGATAGTATTCTTTATCCTATTCTTAATTCTACTTGTACAAAATGTTATTTCTACAATTAATCCACATTTTCCCATAAACATTAGTAAATAAAATGTGTTGCTTAGGTAATATAGAGATATATAGCCACATTGTACTTAATCTTGTTTTTTTTCCCCACACATCATATGATTTCCAAGAAAGTGCACTTTGCAAAATGCATTTTTATCATTTGCATTTCTCTGAGCTTCAGATAAGCGAGTAGCAGTAACAGTTTTATACACACCCAGTGGCAAGACATCAATTAAATCAGTTCAGCGGAAAAATGATTAGGTTTGGACAATGCAACTGAGATCAATTTCTGCATATGCAAAGCGGTTTTTGTGTGTGCATAAAACACACACAAACACGTATATGATAGTCAAGTAATGTGGGAGCATCAGTGAGTATTTTGCCTGACTTGTAGCCAAAGGCACTTCTGATCACATGCTAGAAATACTTAAATTAAACTAATGGAGAAATTGACAGATAGAAATCAAGCCAACTAGGCAATTAACTACACTTACTTGTACTCTCAGCTGGATGGCAGTGTACTCTTGGCACATAGAAAAGACATTCTGTTGAATCAGAGGAAGAGGCAGAGAAGGGAAGAGTAAAGGGCGAACTGAAAAGACTACATTTTCCAGTAGTTCTCCAACTCCACTGGTTGAGTTATTTATTTATTTACTTACCTATTTGTCTGTTTTGACCTTTCCATCATTTAAATAATTTTAAATGCACTACTTAAGAGAGTCAGTTTGATGTAATGGTTAAAGCATCAATCTAGAAACCAGTTTTCGGTTGCCTTAGGCAGAAAGTCAGTTGGGTGACCTTGGCTTATTCACCATCACCCAGCTCTAAGGAGAAGGCAATGGCAAACAAACCCCTTCAGAAAAACCTTGCCAAGAAAACTGCAGGGGTTTGTCTGGTAGTTCTTTGAGAATCGAACATCATTGAATGGAAGAAAAACAAATGCCCTATTTATTTAACAGAATAAAAAGACTTTTATATAGTAATTACAAATAGAAGCTGTGATAAAATATTTCAGTATGGAATGCATAGCTACTCCATCTCCCTGGATATTGTTAAAATGGATTCCCTCCCACGCCCAATTTTGTGGTACTTCTAAAAATCCTAACAGCCTAATAAGAACTGCATATCTCAATGAACATGGAATAGTGACTATGGCAGGGGTGGGAGAAACAGAAACCTGAAGCAGGGAGATGATATATGCATTTAAGAAGAATTACTAGCAACATTGATCTAGCTCTAAAAATATGTATATTTACTTTAGAATATTAAATGGCTTACAAACAGTACATTATATCTGGTGCTGCATAGCCTGCAAACTAGCTAGTTTCAGAAAATTCTTTCAAAAGTATATTTTCTTATTTTTTTTCTCCCAAGCTAAATTGTTGACATCATGCTGAAAATGACATTGAGTGAATTTATCTTTTGATATCTTGGATTGCATAAATTGTTCTAAATAAGTTGTACTGGGTTATATGTAAAGAAAAAAATTCCAATGGCTTATTTCACCATCAGAACTATGATGAAAATTTGGATACCACAATTTTTGGGGTGAATACCAAACCATTCCTGCAGTACCATTAATCGATTTTTGTTTCGTTGTGCATATTGACAACAAAGCATGGCTTAGTTATCTTTTAACTGCCTTCAGCACATAGCTAATCTTATGCTTACTGAAAAGTCACTTGAATTTAACTGAGCTTGTTCTGAAGCAATTTGTCTACAAGGTTAACAGTGGTTAGGAAAATATGATTGGATTTTACCACTTCTGCTACACACAACCTATATTGCATAATCATATACCGGTAGTACAACCTGAAACTAACCTTTCTTCTTTCTTTTATTTCTTTTTTTGTGTGTGTAGTATGAATAATCCAGTAAAAGGGATTACTGAAAATAACGTGTCATGCTTTTAGCATTAAACCATTATTATTATAGATTTAATTCAATAATAATTACTTTAAGACTGATTGATTCCTTTATTGCAAATTTTGACCAGCATTAGAAATAGAAAAAAGGGAATAAAGTACTACAGAAAACCCATTACCAAACAAGACATATAAACCAGGGAACTTTATATAATTGTATGGTTCAGTAAAGGTGAGCAACCTGAAATATAAGTGAACGTCCCTTAGGAGATAATCTACACTGAATTTATTTGCATGACCCTCAAATTTGGAAATAATTAAGGAAAGAAAAGCACATAGTAGGATATCCTAAAAGTGACACTAGGAAAATACAGGCATAGTTACTATCTCCCTAGAACCCCAAAGGATAAAATCCTCTATGAGGATAAGGATTCCTTTGGAATCTATCCACCAACAATGCAAAAGTGTAAAAATAGGATCTGAAGAAGGCTCACCAATACTTGTTCAGGGTTAAACTCTAAAAAAAAATAATCCATAGTATGTGGCTTGTAGCAATTTAGAATTTGGTTCAGAGCAATAGCAAGGTGATAGATTCTGATGATTGATTCTCTAATTTATTCCTTTACCATTGATTTGGTTTCCACGAAGATTAATCAGCACTTAGACTCACCAATACTTGCTCAGGGTTAAACTCTAAAAATATTCCATAGTATGTGGCTTGTAGCAATCCTGGTGACGAGGGTCACCATTGGCATGACAACTGAAGCTGAGAGTAGGAAACCTAGCTGTGGCTTCCATTTACTCTTCTAGTAGGAGCTGTACATCCAGGAGACCCCAAGTTTCAGACCAGAATCATTAGGAAAGAGAAACCCACGTCTATAAGTAGCACTGGAACTATCATGCAACTGATGTTTCTGAACAAACAGTAATTTCATTTCGCTGAAATTGACCATAAGCTTGTTTTCATCTATTCTGACCCTTACAGTTTTATACAAGATTAAGACCTGCATGTTCTGTACAGAGAACTTAGGTGGCAGGAACTGAGGGGAGGCAAGTGAGAGAAGGAAAACAGCATTTATTTCTAACAATCAGCACAAGGCAACTCTGAACAGCAACAACAACATGTGCCGTCTGACAGCTGCTTATATAGAAGCTGTCAGACGGGCGGACCAATGGCGAGACTCTATTTTCCCGCCTGCCGGCTGCTCGTGTCTTAGCCAATCAGAAGCGACCTGCAGCCGGCATGGCTTTTGGCGGCGGCGTAACTCTGAGGACTTAACACCCCTCACCTCCCAGATGGAGCATGCATAGTCGGCCAAATATGCCGGTCGACATCGGCTCCAGCCTGATCGTCTCAGTTCTGGGGGGACAGCCGAAGAGGGAGGAGCTGGTGAAGAGTTGTCTGGAACTCCCGGTGACTCTGTAGCAAATTCGATTGGAGATCCATTCAGTGCTGGAGGGTCTGGCCTTCCAGGTAAGTGTGGCATCGAGAACGCTTCGGTCGTGGGTGCTTGGAAGGGCTCCGGCTGGGCCGGATGGTCCCTGGAGCTTGTAGTGGTCTCGGGGCAGGATTGGGCCTGCTCTGGTAGTTGGGTAGTCACGCTTGTCACTCTCTGCCTAAGTTGATTTACATGTCGCCGCCATAGTCGACCGTCGCCGAGCTTGACCCTATGGTCCGGTTATTTGTATAATGTGTCCAGGTAGCCACCTTAGACTAGTTCCATAATTTTTGGCAAAGACAGAATCCCCAACTGTGAATGTTCTAGTGTGGCTATTGTCGGTGAGAGTCTGTTTGGTGTCATAGTTGGTGTGTAATCGGTCCAGGTTGGTCCTGAGCTGGTGACCCATAAGTATTTTTGCAGGGCTTTGATTTGTGGCCTGGCATGGGGTGGTGTGTTGTGCCAAGAGGTATTGGCATATTTTATCATGCCAATTTCCAGGCCCTAGGTGGCCTAATGTTTCCTTAGCTGATCTGACGGCTCATTCTACCAATCCATTAGCGGCCAGATGGAACAGAGCCGTAGGGGCATGGCGAATGCCATGCTTGGCTAGAAACATCTGGAAGGGTGCCGATGTGAACTGGGGGCCATTATCGGATACTATGGTGTCAGGCAGCCCATGGGCACATTGGGCCAGCTCTACCCATTTGGAGTAGGCATCTACCATGACCATGAATGTCTGACCATGGAAGGCTCTGGCAAGGTCTACAGGGGTGGGTTGCTACCAGTTCAGACCGGTTCGGCAGAACCGGTAGCGACCCACTGGTGATGTCACGATGACGTCACCGATCTGGTTCGGTTGGTGCCAGTCCGTGGGTGCTGCCATCTTTTTTTTTTTTTTCGAAAAAAACTTTTTTTAAAATTTTCTTTTCTTCTGCGCATGCGCAGAAGCTGAGTTTCTGGCACTGCGCATGTGTCGCCATCTTGTTTTTGGCATTTATTATTATTATTATTTTTGAATTTTTTGAATTTCTTTTTTACTGCACATGCGCACACATGCGCAAAGCGCGTGTGTGCCCCGAGGCGTGGCCACGCGGCATGGGAGGAAGCGAACCGGCAGCAAGGTAAGTTAGAACCCACCCCTGAAGGTCTAGGTGGATTCGTGACCAGGGGTGTCCCATTCCCGGACTGGAGCCGATGGGAGGGCTGGGCTGGACTGCTGGCACTTTGCTTCCCAGTCCTCAATACCCTTGTCCATCTTAGGCCACCAAACGTAGTTGCGCCCCAGGGATTTCATACACAGGATGCCAGGATGGGCAACATGCAGGCAGTTTAGAATTGGCGCCCTCAGTGCAGGAGGAGCTATTACCCGGTTCCCCCACAGAAGGCACCCTCTCTGCACGCATAGTTCATGCTGCCTCAGGTGATAAGTTTGGAACTCAGGTGACACTGGCCCTCGAGGCCACCCCCTGTGCACCCAATCCAAAACCTGGGAGAGCACAGGGTCTGAAGCCGAATGAGTGGCTATGTCCACAGCAGAAAGGGGGGGTCTGCAGCTCCTCTATTAGGAGGACAGAGGCTGCAGGAGCAGGGTCTAGGACTGGAGCAGGAAGCGGGCAGCGGCTAAGGGCGTCTGCGTGTCCCAGCTCCTTGCCTGGTCTATATTGCAGCTGATACTTGTAGGCTGCCAAGAATTCAGTCCACCGCGACATTCGCGGGGACAAGATCTGAGGGGTCTGGCAGTCTCCGGCCAACAACCCTGGTGGGGTTGTGATTGATGATCAAAAAGAAGAAATGGCCATAGACGTAGTCATGGAATCTCTTGATTCCAGCGACAGCTGCCAGAGCCTCCCTATCTAGCTGGCTATAATTACGCTCAGCAGCAGACAAGGTCCGTGAGTAATAGGCAATGGGAGCCTCAGTCCCATTGGGCAATATATGGCTCAGGACAGCCCCCACACCATAAGGTGAGGCATCACACACCAATGACAGCAGCTGGCTGTCGTTGTATTGGACTAGGACTGCACTGGAAGTCAATACAGCCTAATGGCTTGAAAAGCCTTAGATTCCTGGGGATCCCAATGCCAGGGAGTTGTAGCTTCCAATAAATGGTGTAGTGACTCAGCCAGGGAAGCCTTATGGGGCAGAAAAAAGGCGTAAAAATTAAGTAGCCCCAGGAAGGCCTGCAGTTCCACTTTAGAGGAGGGGGTAGGAACCTTTTGGATGGCCTCCACCTTAGAAGGAGTGGGGCAGAGTCCTTTGGAGTCAATAAGGAATCCCAAAAATTCGACCTGAGAAACCCCTATCTTGCATTTTTCCTTCTTAAGCTTAAGCCCCACATTCCTGAAGTGAAGCAGCACACCCCTCAGCTTTTTTATGAGTTCAGTTTGACAGGTGGCAGAGATCAGCACATCGTCAAAATAGGGCACCACCCCATGGAGAAGCTCCATTAGGCTTTGGAAAATTCCTGGGGCAACACTCACTCCGAATTGGAGGCATTTGCATTTAAATGCTCCGTGGTGGGTGACAATAGTCTGAGCCAACACTGTGGCTTCATCCACCGGGAGCTTCTGGTACACCTGGGCAAGGTCCAGCTTAGCAAATATGGTACCCTGGCCCAAAGAGTGGAGGAGGTGTTGTACCACTGGCACAGGGTAGAGGTTGGCTTGTAGGGCTTTATTGATCGTGCATTTGTAGTCAGCACAGATCCTAATTGAGCCATCCTGCTTAATAGGAATCACTATAGGGGTTTCCCACTTTGAGTGGTCAACAGCTTCTAAGACCCCTTGGGCAATAAGCTTATCTAGCTCCTGATCTACTTTGGGCTGTAGCGCAAATGGCACCCTTCTAGGTTTCAAGTGGATTGGCGCTACCTGGGGTCCAAATTAAATGAAATGGGGCTCCCCTTATATTTACCGAGGCCGTTGTCAAAGACGTCTGCGAATTCGGTGGCCAGCATGCCGAAAGGATCGGTGGTCATTGCGTTGATGCCGGACACATTGAGGCCAAGTGCCATGAACCAGTCCAGACCCAGGAGGCTGGGCAGGTTGCCATTCACAATGATCAGTGGGAGGAGGCCAGAGAAAGTTCCGTGGGTGACATTGAAAGTGCCACAGCCCACAATTGGAATGGACTTGCCCTGGTAGTCTTTGAGAGTTACCAGGCAAGGCTTGAGGTGGTGCTTGGCAAAGTTAGGCATCAGGTGCTGGAGGGTGGCCCATGAGATCAGGGATTTGGAAGAGCCGGTGTCCACTTCCATCATGCAGGGCGTCCCTTCTAACTTTACTGTGAGGTAATGTTTGCTGGTAGCTGAGGCCACTGTAGCCTGGCTGATGGCCATAGGTGGAGGTCGGTGAGCCCGAGAGATTGCGAAGCATTCTTCCCATTGCTTTTGCGGTCTTTTGTTGATTTTCTTATAGTAAGTGGGCTCGGCTGGTGAGTCAGAGGCTGGCAGAGCGGCTCTGCAGACTCGCGACAGATGTCCCTTCTTGCCACAGCGGCGGCAGGTGGCGGTTTTGAACCTGCAGTCAGACCTGTCATGGTTCCCGCCACAGCCTAGACAACTGGTCTGAGGCAATTTGATGGCCAGAGTCCATTTTCTCCATGTCATTTTGAGGCGACTCGCGTCCTCCTCCTCATCGGAGGGGTCGTCATAGTCGGCTTCTTCGTGGTGGACAGCTTGGTTCCTGCTGGCCTGGGTGGTCGATGGCTGGAACCACTGGATCTCAGTATCTGATTTCTCTGACAGTTCAGATGCCTTGGCTTCGTCCAAAGCTGTCTGGAGATTTAGCTCAGTGTGGGCTAGCAAACGGTGCTGGAGCCTCAGATCTCTCACCCTGCAGACAAGCTGGTCCAGCAGAAGGTCGTCCAAATCACAGAAATTGCAATTTAGGGCAGCTGTCCGAAGGGAGGCCATGTACTCATTTATGGACTCCCCTTCCCTCTGCATCCTTTGATAGAACGCATGCCATCTAGCGATGCGTGAGGGGGCTGGAGAATAGTGGTTCTTCAGTTTTTCTAAGAGTGTCTCCCATGGCACAGTATAGACAGGCTGAGGTGCTGTCAGGGCTTGAGCCATCGTGAACATTTCACGGCCACATGAGCTGAGGAAATAGCCCAATTTCCGGGCGCTGGACAGCTCTGTGAAATCGTTCTCCGTCAGGACGCATTCGAACCATGTGAGGTAGTCGTCCCAGGTTTCAGTAGCTGGCTCAAAGGGTGCGAACGCAGGTAGGGTGGCCAACCTGATAAGGATGGAGCTTAGGAGGTAGCCTTGATGCGACTTCTCGTCGCCTGACTAGTGACCGGAGGCAGCGCTCAGCGTGCTGCAGCTCTATCAGTGACTTTAGCTGGCCATTACCTCAGTCCTATCCTACCTTCGTCGCCAGTGTTCTGTATGGAGAACTTAGGTGGCAGGAATTGAGGCGAGGCAAGTGAGAGAAGGAAAACAGCATTTATTTCTAACAATCAGCACAAGGCAACTCTGAACAGCAACAACAACATGTGCCGTCTGACAGCTGCTTATATAGGAGATGTCAGACAGGTGGACCAATGGTGATGCTCTATTTTCCCGCCAGCCGGCTGCTCGCGTCTTAGCCAATCAGAAGAACCGGCAGCCGGCAGGGCTTTTGGCGGCGGCGTAACTCCGAGGACTTAACACTACACAACACCTCTGGCCTTAACTTGAGAGAATAATTTAAATGTGAGTATTATCAGTATTTTTTTTCTTCCTAATTCAATCCTGCCTGATTCTTCTGATAAGCAAAACCAATGGGTAAAGCTGTATTTGTTTACACCACATAAATATGACACACAGAATAGCCCAAACCACACAGTCTGCTAGAGAGAAGTTCCCTGAGGATGGGCTCCAGCAAGAGTCCGAAAGGTCAGAAGACTAAACCTCTGGTCCCAGTGACTGATCCAGATTGGATCTTGCAACTTTTATTGATGCTTGGGACCTTGTTTTGGGTTACTGTTTTTTATTCATGTTGTTCATGTTTTGTATGCATAAAGCTTTCATTTGAAGCGTACGTCTATAAAGAGCAAAATATATTAGTTTAATATTTTGGCATAAATGTATCTAAGATTTACGTGTACTTCTTAGAACTGTTTCTAAGAAGGAGGAAAGGAAAGGATGTCGTCATAATGCACTTTCTAAGAAGTTCTTACAATTTAAACTTTCAGCAATATTCACAAACTAATGAAGCCTTACAATAACTATCTGAGAATCTTAATTAAAAGCAATCCATACAATTCTAAAATCATCATTGTTATTGGGAAACTTTTTTATAGAGCCATACAATTATACAGCCTACTCAGAGCATTATCATAATTTTAAAAGGTGCTGAACAGCCACATTTCACCTATAGCCATCTTTTATTATATAAATGTTATTAAAAGTTTTAAAATTAAGATTAAAAACTAACAAACACTAATACAGAATAAAGAAAACAGATAAAAGAAAGAGAAAAAGAAAATAGGCAGAAGAGAGAGAAAAAATAAAAAAAGGCTTCTGATGTCATTTGCAGCAAATACAAATATAATTACTCTATGACAATAAAAAAGCTAACTCTTTACGTATAATTTCTGACCTATAAAATTCTTCTTGTACTGAGAGCCAGAAGGGTATTTTCATGCACAACTTAGATTCGTATTTATTCCATATTCTCAAAATGGCCTACCTGATTTTTTTTTATTTAAAAATTTTAATACGATTAATACTAGCTTTCTCATACCATTTGTGCTCATGCCATCCAAATGTCAGATTGTGTCTTTCAAAGCCTAAAATCTTTTTTATTTCTATTTCTTAGCAACCCCCAAGTCTCTCATCCAAACTAAGTAGCAAATAGCAAAGTATAATTTCAAATCTGGTAAATCCATCTGGTAAATCTGGCAAGGCGAAACCGGCGCATGCGCACCAGACAGCTGGTCTTCACGCCCGCATGTGTGCCAGAAACCGGCAGACCAGGTGGCCGGTGCGCATGCGCATGCCGAAAACCAGAAGATTATCTGGTTTTCAACACACGCATGCGCGCACCCATTTTGGCAGTCAGTGCCAAAAATGTTTGCGCACACTCCCGTTTCAGTACTCAGTGCCGAAAAGGTTTGCCATCACTGATCTATGAAGTATAAATTAATTTCACCCGTTTTATAAAAAATATTTACAACATGATATTTTCCAAAACTTTAAATAAAAAAATAAAATCCAAATGAAACTATCAAAACTTCTTATTGGAAATTATGAAAAGCTGCTACATAGAGTAACACATATTGAGATAATCTTAAATCTGACTTTATATTCAATAAATCACTCCTGCCTTTCTTATGTGTGTTCATGTGTTATGTGTTGTAAAAAAACTAAAATATATCATGCTAACCAAAAGTGATAACAATTCAACTGGTTTATGTTTACAAGGTTTTCAGTCTTGTAGACGCACTACTGAACCAAAGATTGTGGTAAGTCAAAAATTCTAAGTGGTTTCAATATTTACAGTAGAGATGTTTTAGAATGATTTAAAAGCAGAAAATTAAAATACATTTCATCACCTGGATTTGAAACAGAAATAGAAAAGTAATAAAGACAATGATGTGAGTATATATATTTGAAGGCTTACTCTAGATGGGGATATAATATAATTAAAGTATCTGATCCATGACTTTTGTGCCTTCCTGGACTTATGGCTGTAGTTCAAGCAACAGAGAGATGATGATGGGGCCTTTGCCCAGCTCTGCTGGTATGCCAGTTGCAGGCCTTTCTGGACCATGAAACTCTTACAAGAGTGTCTCATGCCCAGATTGCCATACAATTACTTTATCACAATGATTTTTATGAGACTGCCTGAGGATATGACTTCAGTTGGCCCAAATTATATTTTTTTATTTGTTTGATGTATATTTTGTTTACCTTTCACTCAGATTCTCAAGATGGCATACACGTTTCCTTTACCTATTTTTTCTACACAGCAGCCCTGTAAAGTAGGTTGGGCTAAGAGAAAGCAATTCATAGAAGAGAATATTTGTAACAGAGGGTTGAATTGTGAGGTCCTTGGTGCTCTCTGAGCTTGGTTGTTTTCTTGCAGACCATTTCATTACCATACTAGGTAACATCATTAGTGCTAGTAGTAAGTGGGGATTGCTCTGATATTATATGCTACTGGCTTGCCCTGTCAGTTTTGGTGGGAATGGTCTTGATGATTCTTTGATTGGGTTATTATTTACTGCTAGCTTTTATGTCTAAGTTGATAGTTCCTTGATTGGGATATTGTTTGCTTCTTGATTGTTGATCTAATGTTAATCTTGGTGTTAAACTCTGTTCATCTGGGTGTTGATTGCTAGTGAGGAGGTCTTTTGGCCTTTTTGTTTCATTTTTGGTTTTTTGATTGCCTTTTTTGAATGGTATGTAGATGTTGTTTATGTCTATGTGCCTGTTGAAGACAATTTGTCTTAGTACCAGGCTTCCAGGAATTCTCTAGCATTTTTGTACTTAGCTTAGTCTAGGATCCTCACAGTTTTCCAGTTGAATCTACTCATGTGTTGTGAAATTATCATGTCTTCTGGCTGCTAGTTGGTGTTCACGGATGCTCTCTGCTAGTCTTCTGCCTATTTGTCCTACACAATGGCTGTTGCATTCCTTAGACTATAGATTATAGATAACTCTATTTTACATTTTCTGGGGTATTAGTCTTTTCTTTTACTTAGGATGTTTTGGGTGTGTCTGTTATGGTGACAATAGTCGGCTTGTGGTTTCTGAGAAGGTTTTGATGCATGAAAGCATTATCCTTTTCACAACTTGTGTTGGTTGTGCTATATTAGTAGAGTGGTCAGCCACTTTTTGATAAAACTGCATGGATATCTATTTTGTTAAAAGATATTGTATAGATTATCTGTTTCCTTTTTTCCTTTTTTCTTTTTTTGCTGTTCAGGGTTGCTGCAGTATGTTTGTGCTCATTTATAAAAAGCTTCCACAGCTTGTCTTGTGGGAGATTGGGTTGTTATTTTGTAGTGGAGCACTTGGTTGGTGTGGACACTTTTATGATTGACTTGTGTTTCCAATTTGCTATCACTACTTCTGAAGATGAGGATAGCTAGGAAGGGTAGTGTGTTGTTGTTGTTTTCTTCACCAGTGAAATTTTTTTGCAGATGTTTTTGATGATTTCATGTTTTTTCTCTAATTGGTCCTTTTTTTTCCATTGTCCTTGTGTCCAGCTGCAGAGCTTCTGCAGCTGATGATGGAGACTAACATAGGTGTCCCTGTACCTAATCCAACACCTTAATCACTGCACCACAGTAACGTTCACTGTAATGTCCCAGATGTTAATTGGATTGAGTGGGTTTATCAGTATAGCATTTAGACACTGTATTGGTTAATGACAGAGTTTAAGGTTCAATTCAAGATGCATGTACTAAGCCCTACATGTCCTGGTGCCTGTGTACCTCTTTGACTCATTCCAGGTTTCTCATTTCCTTTTCTATTGTCTTTACACCAATTGCAGTAATTTCATCACTATAAGTTCAAAAATGAAAAGAAAGTAATTTCCACTAACTGAAAAGAAGTTATTTTGTCAAACACCAGAGCATTGTATTAATGAATTCGATTCAGAGATTTAAAAGAAAAGAAAGTTCTCAGGATATACGTTGTATCTATCAAAAATGACAATGACTTTAATTGGTTTTCTATCTCTCCTAAGACATTTTTTTCTTTCTGTTCAATCATGTCTGATTCTTGAAGACTACCTAAATAGTCCCTACAGTTTTCTTGACAAGTTTTTTCAGAAGTTGTGTGCCATTGTCCCCTTCCAAGGGTTGAGAGCGAGTGACTAGCCCAAGCTCATGTAGCTGGACGAAGTCCTAAGGCAGAACTAAAACTCATGCTTTCCTAGTTTCCCAGCCTGATGTCTTAAACATGCTATCAAACTGGCTCTTAACCAAGACTTAGTATATAAATAAGTTTAAATTCTAACAAATTCTGACTTTTCTGGAATAATTTGTAAGAAAAGTACTGGTGAGTCAATATTACATGAAACAATAACTCTAGATAAAGACATGTGCTTGCTACAAAAATTATATTGGTGGTGGGTGGCATATCAATCAACCAATAAATATTTAATAAAATAAATACCAAGATACACTCTAATTTGTCCTTTGTATAGCAGCTGTTATAGTTACTTTATATAATTACTAAACAGCTTTTGATCTGAGACTCATTCAGTAGCCCATTCCATACAGACGGACCTCATGGAATAGCAGCATTTATTTGTTTGTTTGAGTTTGTTTAATCAATTTATATAGCTGCCCATCTCACATATGTGACTCTTGCAATAAAAAGAGCTAGAACACATACCCTATCAAAAATAAAAACACACAGCAGCCTGAAGTAATAAAATAACCATATCTGTTTGTTCCAAAACAGCTCATCAGCAGTGAAGAATTTTCAAAACACTGTTTGTGAAGTAATTGCAGGACTTGGTGGCATTCTAACTTCATTGATGACTGTAAAAAAGCGGAGGAATATGACAGTTGCTTGGAGTCTGTCCTTCAATTATTCAAAGAACACATCACGTTGCCATATTGGCTTACATTGGAATTCTTTGGCTATACATTCTCCAAAGTTGAGATATTAAGGGATCTGACATTGAAGGAAGGTCACTAACACTCAGGAGCCTGCTAT
>QLTV01002266.1:483530-491273 GCA_003457575.1 Thermophis baileyi
CACTGACCCAACTTATGAGCATTAAAGCAATTAGATTTGCCCATACAAGCATATATTATATGTTCATATCTCAATAGGCATACCTCATCTCAGCAGTAAAGTTTGGGTCATATAAATGGCTTAATTATAATCCTAGGTTTTTTGCAAATTACTGTACACAGAGCTCATTAAAAGACTGCTATTCCAATGCCATCTTGCCCCTCCTCCCCAACATATATATTACAGTTTTTAAGAGTGGTATCAACCCACTATGAAGCTTATTTCAAATATGTTTTCAATTAACCCCGCTTTGATGTTGATAAATCATGAAAGAAATATATACTGGATTAGCACTAGCTATCCTGAATTTTACACTTCATTTGCCAGAAGAAGCCCAAGATTCCAATTGGTTCAGCTATAATGAGCTCCCATCTATTCTATTTAACTGTCTCTCTTTGATGTACACATCCATTATAATTTGTAGTTGAGGGCTCCATCTACTGTTTTCAAATAAAGATCAAATGCAGGATAAATATGTAACTATGTTTAGTTTAATCATTATTATCTAATTTCCATGTAATGAATTACAGGATATGTAATAATATACTGGGATGTTCATTAAATACCAGCAATCTATATTTTAGTTGTTATAGACTTGATTTTTCTAAGAATCTATTTGGTAAAATAATGTTTCAATTTTACCTACTCAAATGGGATCATCTGTTTCATGCCAGCCGAAAACTCCAAAGTCATTCACCTAATATGCCCATCTGAAAGACCATCATATGCCATATTAGACAGTGAATATTCTCAATCATAAACTATTCAATTGTATGCCAGGAGAAAGTTCCCCCTCCCAAGAAATAGCATTTCTTTTCCAAAACTTTTTCAAACTACAGTGAGGTTTGCAATGTCCCACCTTCATTGACTGTGATTTGCATTTCTGTTGTTGTTGTTGCTGGTTTCCAGCATGTAGTTCAAAAAACACAAAACTTGGGGAAATGAATTCACTTAATGACCATGACATTCGGTTAATGTGTTTGGTTAGCAATTATGAGATTTGCTTAACCACCACCACAAAAAAAAAAAAAAGTCAAATAATCAGATCCAGTCACATATTGTCTCAACGTACAACCATAATGACTTACAATCATAATTCTGGGCTCAGTTATAGTCATACGTCAAGGTCCACCTGTAGAGTTGCCATAGCCACAGTTATTCTACTTTTGTGTAAAAAAAAATGCAACTTGTGACCCAAATGATTTTTAGTTCAAATGAAAACCTAATAGCACTTTATATATTCTGTAAACAGGACTTAAATGTTGCTTGCAAATATTATCATCAGAAAATACAATTGGAAAATAAAATGCTTTACTGGCCTTGAAAGTAGTTGTTTTTTTATATAATACAAATGAAAAATATTAAAGCATGTTTTTTTTTATTTCTTTCTGTCCATTATACTTATCCATTTTAAAATAATGAGTGTAAGTGTTAAAAGTCCAAGAGTTCATATCTAGCAGCTGAAAATAACAATTCTTTAAAGGTGAAACAAAGGCCTGAATGAGAAGTTCCCTGTGTCATTCAATCGATATTAACACTGCCTTAGAGAGCATTTATGTAGAAATACATGCACCTCATATGAGAAGACTCCCACTAGCATTACAAATAGCACAGTTTTGTTTTCCCTTTTATTTATATACAATTGAACAAAATATCAAGAATCACTTTAGTTCAGAGCTTGAATGATCACTGGTCAATAGCATTTTCATAACTGTATGATATTTGCATCTAATCATATTTATCTGAAGAAAAGATACAAAAAATTGATGCTGCTATTCCTGATTCTTGAACCTTGAAATCAGCTAAGTAACTGCAGTGCTGAACCATCCAGTATATTACATTTTGGATCATTTTTCATAATATAAACATCTGATCTTTAGGTTGGGGTTTTTTTTTCCAGATATGGGGGTTTTCTAGGCAATAGAAGCAGGGGTGGGTTCCAACTTACCTCGCTGCCGGTTTGCTCCCTCCCGCGCTGCGTGGGCGCGCCTCATGGGCGCGTGCATGCGCAGTAACAAAAAATCTGGAAAAAAAAGCCAAAAAAAAGATGGTGACCGCATGCACAATGTTGCATGCTCAGAAGGAAAAAAAAATCAAAAAAAAAATCAAAAAAAATCAAATCCTTCATTTTTCTAACCCTTATCTAGGACATAGGTGGGCACCTTTTGGCGATGGGGACACACACACACACACACACACACACACACACACACACATCTAGCCCATAAGCAAACATTTGGAGAATCATGCCATTGGCTGATGATGCTGATACAGAGAAATGGGCTTGATTATCATGTATAATAATTCAAGTGTCCATATTGTCTTTTCCAGTGATTTCATGCATTGTGTTTTGTTTGTTTTTTAAACCATCAAAGAAAATGGGCCCTTAAAAGGATTATACATCAGTACCACTTTGTGGATTAATAGAGGCAAAGAATACTATCATGGAGATAGAAGCAAAACTACTTCTACTCAATTTCCAAAAGTGTCAGTGCACTTTTGGTCAATGCAACCATCCATGGTAGTGATTTCAAAATCCACTAAAAGGTCTAAGAAAAGCAAGAGTCATACTCCAATTTCTCAGGGGAAGATAATCTATCAAGTTTACCAAGGGAGTTACAAATCAGTTTGTACTAAATCTAGATAATCTGTATTATCTAGGACTGCTTAAAGCTGAAAAATCACTATCTTCTTGATTACATTTCCAGCCATGTAAGGATATAAGTTGGACATTAATTGTTATCATTTAAAGGATCAAAGAATGGCTTCTAAAGAAATAATCTAAGTATATTATTTAAACAGGTAGAAAACTTCTTTTCCCTCAAAGGGTAATTAATAAAATTTACCAGATCAGATTCCAGAGCTTCACTGGAAGTGCTTATAAATCTTGTCAAGATCAAGGGAACAGATGATAAAGCAATCTATTTACATCTGCAGGAATTGTTGACAAAAATGATTCAGTTTAACAACAGGGGAGGAATACTGGGATATCTCTGTCTCCTGATGCTGAATATGTGTATATTCATTCATTGTTATTGATGAAGACCCATTTTTCTGGTATTGGAAATAGATATAATCTGTCCAAAGATAACTTATCAGGCCAATTAGCACACATAATGTTCTTCCATATATGGGACATGTGTGTATAGGCACAGCTGATGTGCTAGTGGCTCTGATCTTACACAGCTCACACCTGTGTTGTGCTTCAGCAGTGTGCTTTGCTTTAAAAGCTTGACAGACCTTGTGAATGAGGCCACAGTAGGTTTTATGCCAACAATTCTCAAGTGTTTGTGCCTATGTCAAGCAATTTCAGGGAAGTCTTTAGTGTGTCTTCATAAAGTTTCTTCTGTGTTTCATGCAAGCATCCTCTAGCAGAAAATGTGTCAAAGACATGCCCTTGGGTATGCGCTTCTCCAGCATACAAATGACATGACTTGCAGGCTGGATCTGTGCTCTCATAAGCAGTCTGTGGACTGATGGTAGATATGCTCTAGATAAAGCTTCAATATCCAGTACTTTGTCTTGCCATCAGATGCCCAATATCTTGCAAAGACACGTCATGTGGAAATGGTTGAACTGTCTTGCATGCCTTTGACAAACAGCTCATGTTTCACAAGCATGCAGAACAGAGCAGAAATGCAAAATTTTTCCCTACCGACTCTGTGGGCATGGCTTGGTGGGCATGGCTTGGTGTCATGTGACTGGGTGGGTGGGCGTGGCCAACTGTCATTTGTAAGTAACTGCCTGGATGGCCCCTGGAGGGGCCGAAAGGCAAAAAGGAAGCAGTATGCTCCCTCCCATATTTGGGTATACCAGGTGATTTAACAGAAAAAAAACATATATATGTGTGTGTGTGTGTGTGTGTGTGTGTTACATAGTTTTACATAAATAAAGGGAGACTAGTAACTGTATTTATTTCTATTTTGTTACTCTTCTTTCGTTATTAAATTACTAATCTCTGCACCTCTTATCTAACCATTTGTACAATAGGTCCCATATTGAGTAACTTGCAAGATTCTGTTAATGCACCGCTACAATCAAGTAGAATTAGCTCATCTGATCGTCATTCCTGTCTGGTCTACCTAGTAACACTGAAAACTACAGAGACAGGGATCCCAGGAAACACTGAAAAATGGGTTCTTTCTAGGCGCACGAACACCAGCCGGTCTATGACTCTTGGCATGTAAACCTGCGCGTTCATTCCCACCAGGAGGCAAGCTGGGGTGCAGAGAAGGAACCCCTCCAGATAAAAAACCAAGCAAGCAGGAGCTCCAGGAGTGGCCAGGCAAAGGAGAAGAGAGGATCCCATCCAGGCAAAGGTTTTCCTCCCAGGGAGCGGGGCCTCAAGACCCCCTCCCCACTTTCTTGGGGGGGGCAGGAGAAAGAAGCCACCCAGGAGGAATACGCACCTGGAGGAGCGGAGGAGCACTGGGAGTCAGGGGAGGAGAGGAGGATGGGGAGGTGGGAGGGAGGCCCAAAGCCGCTCGCGAGGCAGGGGACGGCAGAGGAGTAGCTGGTGCGTGCAGCAACCAAGGCCCGCCGCCACCTCAGGCAGGTGTGGAGTCAGCAGCCTGGTCAGCAATACTCCCACACCACCTTTTTGTGGCCGCGGCAAGCGTCGGGTCTTAAGGACCCATGTGCAAGAGATGGGGTGGGGAAGTCGTCCTCCCCTCTTGCCCCAAGAAGCAGTCGCGCATCCTCCTGCAAATCCTTCAGATCGCTCAAGAAACTCCTGTTGCATATGTTTAATTTAAACGCCATTTCTATCCATCCACTGGCCTTCTCCGTTTCCGTTTTGTGAAGCTTCCTCCTTCTGCTTCCCTCTCCCACATCCAGTCATAGATTTGGCAGTCCTCCTCTGGCCAGAGAGGACCTAGTTTAAGCGATTGGCCTAAGGAAGAGCTTATAGTGTTTCTGGGCAAAGAGCGAGCATCCAGAAGAGGTGAGCGCAGCTGCAGCAGTGACCGGGCGACCGGGTGGGCGTGGGCAGAGCCAACCAAGGAGGGAGATTTGAATCGGTTCGGTTTGGCGAACCGATTCAATCGTCACTACCGCCTTGGCTGAAGTGGGCCGAGGTGGTCGAATTTCACCCCTGATTCAGAAGGACAGTAAATACCAAGGCTCTATAAACCTTCACTTTTGTTTCTAAGTTGATTTTACCAAAAGCAGACTTGTCTCTGCAATTCTTCAGTTAACTTCTGCATTAAGATTCACTACTCATGAGAGGGTACTGCTAAGATAATTAAAATGGTCTACTGCCTGTAGTTTCTGCCCCTTGATTATGATTTTTTGGTTCTTTCTCCAGTGCATGAGCAGCTCGCTGGTGCATGATTTCCATCTTTTGGATGTTAATGATAAATTACAGAGTTGTTGCAAGTCCATGGGAAATTTATCCATACTGACTTGCATTTCTGGTTTTGAGTCAGTGTTTAAGGTTCAGTCATCAGCAAAGAAGTCTCTCAGTTCAGTTTCCTTCACTTTGGTGATGGCTTGAAGTCTCCTCAGGTTGAAAAGCTTTCCATTCACTCTGTACCTGATGTTGATTCCAGCATCACTTTTCAGAAGGGTATCATTCAACATAGCATTAAACATTATGCTGAGTAGAGTGGGTTCAAGCACACAACCATTTTTTATTTATAAGTGACCAAAAATGCCATAGATATTCCCTGCTGTCCTGCATCCTAGCCATCACAACATCATGGAACTGATGTATCATCTGAATGAATTTGGTGAGGGAGCAGAACTATGACATGATTATCCACAGTCCTGTTGGCCAACATTTCAAAGTGAGAGTAAAAAAGGTAGTGCAAAGTTCACAATTTTGCTCCTGATACTTCTCTTGGAGTTTGAACCAGCAAAAGTCATGTCAAATAGTCCCACAACTGTTACATTAGCTACTTTCAGATTCTGGCAGCAAGCCAAACTCCAGCAGATGCAACTCTAGCTGAATCTAAAGTAATGTCGGAGTCAGTGTGAAACTGAGAGATTTTACTGACAAATGTCACAGTAGGCTCTAGTTATTCTAATTCTGAATTCTGAAGAATAAATGTTGATTTTTCCCCATCACTCTGAATAGACTCTGAATAAGTATCTCTAAATGCAGAAAAATATTTTCCTTACCTGTCTGTACTGCCACAGCATAATATCTCAAATAAGCAATAATTTGTACCTTTTCAGAAAGTCTTCCTCCACCTGCATTCCAGCCATTTTTCTTGCCACTTTGGTTTATGGATTGACTGTCTGATCCTCTTTAAAATCAAAGGATCAAGTTTTCTATTCCAGTATGTAAGAAGAAAATCATATATCCTGGCACACTATCCAGTCAACATATCATTGCACAATATGCAAGATATGAGATGGATGGATGGATGGATGGATGGATGGATGGATGGATGGATGGATGGATAGATAGATAGAGGAGATAGATAGATAGATAGATAGATAGAGAGATAGATAGATAGATAGATAGAAGCGTCTCCTGCTCAAGCAGGGGGTTGGACTAGATGACCTCCTAGGCCCCTTCCAACTCTGTTATTCTGTGATTCTTTAAGGTCCACCATTCCAGAATGTTTTTTCATCGTGCCAAGGATGACCAAGTTCACAGTTTGGAGATAGATGGATGGATGGATGGATGGATGGATGGATGGATGGATGGATGGATGGATGGATGGATGGATGGATGGATAGATAGATAGATAGATAGATAGATAGATAGATAGATAGATAGATAGATAGATAGATGATAGATGATAGATAGATAGATAGATAGATAGATAATTTAAGATGAGTGCTTTATAAATATGCTAAGTTTTCCTAATAAATTAGCATCAGTACTTCCTTCAATTGTAAATAAGAATTCCATATTTATGACATTTACAGACGGATCAACTGTTGTACTTAACACAAACAGGGAACTTGTTTGGCAGAATGTTTTAGAAAGTTGTGTTTGGACACTTTGAACAAGCCACAAGAAGCTATTTTTGTTTGAAGTGCATTCTTATTTGCCACTTCATTATTTTGATTCTTCCCCTAAAGCTTAAGGGGGGAAAAGTCAATATATTCAAATGAAGGCTGGTCCTGTAATTGAGGGCTACTGCAAGTGGAAAGTCCTTGGAGACAACAGCCAGTAATAAGTATTTAAGGAGTTGAGCCAAGAGCAATTCACAATATCAATGTCAATCAAAATGAAATGCCTTCCAATTAATTTTGTTTTTAGTTTTGTGAAACTTGTTGAGGATCACCTATTTCTCCTTGAATTCAGTGATATTACTTTGACTTAGAATAAAGTTGAACTGTATAAAGTTGTTATATATATATATATAGGCAAGGGGCCCAGGTTCTAATCCCATAAGGGTGTGGCTAGCTGATGAGAGCTAAATAGCTTGAAATAGATCTATACTAGTCTCCCTTTATTTATGTAAAAATATAACATATAGAAACGGACTGTCGTTTGTAATTAACTGTCTGGATGGCCCCTGGAGGGGCCGAAAGGCAAAAAGGAAGCAGTATGCCTCCTCCTATATTTGGGTATACCAAGTGATTTAACAGAGAAAAACACACACACACACACACACACACATATATATATATATGTCTGTGGTTATTCGGGTTTTCTCCCGCGTGAAGTTGGAGATGTCATTGCAACGTTTCGACGAAGTCTCATTCGTCATCTTCAGGCTGATTATCAGGCTTGTGTGCTTGTGT